>JAMWYP010000323.1:0-67500 GCA_025563575.1 Acacia pycnantha | reverse complement strand
AGTTCTTTCACTTCATTTGATTTGTGTGTGTGTGTGTGTGTTGTGTGTGTGTGTGTGTGTGTGTGTGTGTGTGTGTGTGTGTTGTGTGTGTGTGTGTGTGTGTGTGTGTGTGTGTGTGTGTGTGTGTGTGTGTGTGTGTGTGTGTGTGTGTGTGTGTGTGTGTGTGTGTGTGTGTGTGTGTGTGTGTGTGTGTGTGTGTGTGTGTGTGTGTGTGTGTGTGTGTATGTGTGTGTGTGTGTGTGTGTGTGTGTGTGTGTGTGTGTGTGTGTGTGTGTGTGTGTGTGTGTGTGTGTGTGTGTGTTGTGTGTGTGTGTGTGTGTGTGTACGTGTGTGTGTGTGTGGTGTGTGTGTGTACGTGTGTGTGTGTGTGTGTACGTGGCTGTGTAATACGTGTGTGTGTGTGTGTGTGTGTGTGTGTGTGTGTGTGTGTGTGTGTGTGTGTGTGTGTGTGTGGTGTGTGTGTGTGTTGTTTGTGTGTGTGTGTGTGTATTTGTGTGTGTGTGTGTGTGTGTCTGTGTGTGTGAATTAAGTATGGGTGTTACAGCCATTTTTTCAATGTGTGTGTATACGTGAGGCAAAGTGTGTCTGTGTGTGTGTAATGTTAATACCTCCTGTGTTTGTGTGTGTGTGTCTGTGTGTATGTGTGTGTGTGTGTACATTAATGAATTTGTGTGTGCGAATATTAGGAATACAACAACATGTGTTCGCATTGTACAAAATCAATGTGAGTGTGTGTGTGTGTATATGTGAGTGCCTTGTTGTGTATATATATGTATATATATATATATATATGACACCAAAATATGATTCATAATAGAATTTCTGCGATTAGGTACATATAGTACATGTTATGATGTTAACATTATTTCTCTGAACATTAGCACTTTATATCTAACGCATATGTATCCCTCTAACGACAAGCATTTGAAGGGCTGCGATATCGATCCATTAATTTTTGAGCGGATTAAGAATGTGCTAGAGGAATTTAATCCGTTCATGGAACAATGTAGGTTCAATGGTTAATAGGCCTCATGCCACGGTGAAGCTACATTTGATAAGTAATAGACAACATGATGGGCAAACACATAACCCGCCCTTCGTTTGAAGTTGCAACATTGATCGTGATATTGATATCAATTTTCAGCGAAGAGACATTATTGTTGAGGAGTTATATGGTACACCACAAAGGCTACACATGAGTTACATCCATAATATCTTCCATTGTAGTACCCAATTTTATTTCCCGAGAGGCGAGGATGGTTATGGGAAGATGAAGAACATTTTGAAGATGCTTTTTCTTCAAAATATAGCTTTTACTTCTCTAATTGGCGTCAGGTAAAAAAGAAGTAAAAAATAAATAATTTTTATTGTAATTAAATGTGAAAAGTTGACTTTTTGGCGTCTAAGTTTCAAATTTAGGTTAGCATACCTTTAGCGTATAAATTTAAACCCACCCAAAATGATTCAAATGAAAAATGCGGTAAATGAAAAGTGTGGCGGGAAAAGAATCACTTTTGGCGTCTAATTATGAAACTTAGACGCCAAAAGAATCACTTTTGGCGTCTAAGTTTGTAACAAACGTCCCAAAGTGACTTTTTTATACATACGAATCGCTCTCTATTTTTATTTTTAATATTAAATATGCCCAGGCCACGTGATTGATGATAACATTTATTTGTTAATAGACAAATATGGCCAGTAACGCATGATTGATAAGGTTCAACATTGAATCGTTATTGATATCAATTTCCGAGATTAATTGATGAGTTATATGGTACACCACGGCTTAACTTTTCATCCATAATATCTCATTGAAGTACCCAATTTTATAATTTCAGAATCAATGGTTGCATGCAGTGGATCTGATGAAGCTCTACTTACCTACAAGGAGTCACATGAAGCTATGATCTTCTTGGGTGAGATGAAAGTCCACTAGGATGCAGTTTTGGAGTGGAGATGAAATGCCAACATTTGCACAGGTTGTGATAAAATTTGTGGATGAGATGGACAGGTGAATGAAGGCGAGAATCTCCCCCTAGCTAGACAAACACTGGATGCACAGGAATGAGATAGGGTTTTGTAGCTCATTAAATCAAAATTTCATCTAGGATTTTGGATAGATTATGTTTATTACCCCATGCCTTCTTTATAAGAAGGTGGAATTTGTGACATTTTGAATCGATTAAATTAGTGAGTTTTTTATTCTTTAATTCATTTAATTTAAATATTACCTAAGTGTAGTTTGTAGTTTATGGCACACAATGCCTCTCCAACCTATGATTTTTTCTATGTTACTATTATATTTCTTTAATTGTATCTACATTTACACACCAATATTGGATCTATATTGTTTTTCCATTCACTATCTTTTACATATATTAACACACAACACACAAATTATAAGTATATATCTGATTGTTAGTTATATTGTACATATATGTACACACACATATTGACAATCACACATATATATATATATATATATATATATATATATATATATATGTATATTACACACCCACACACACATATATATATATATATGTGTACACAAACTGAACTATATACATCTAAGTGTTTATATTTGTACACACATAATTGACAAACACACAAATAAATATATGTACACACACATACACACGTTAAATGTACAAAACATGAAGCCAGATCACATAAAATATATATGTGTAGACACACACTATATTCTGTAATACACAAACAAAATATGTGTAGACACACACATTGTATATAATACATAAATACATATATGGTGACACACATATATGTGTGTGTCTATAGTGTCTATAGATATTTGTGTGTAGACCACATACATAAATACATACATAGATACACACACACATATATATCTAAAAATCATTGGAGAGAAGTATACGCGATCCACAGGGATATAACTTTCAAAAAAATGCTGACACATTGTGAGGGGATAATGAATGAGATAGTAGTTTGTAAAAAAATTAGAATAAAAAAATGTTGAGTGACTTATAATTATACATAAGATTAGTTATCAAATTGAAATCAAATGAGGGGTAGTAAGGTAAAATTATTGAATTCAAAAATCCTATTTTATGACATATAATCCAAGTTAGAATGTGTTGAATTTAACAACTCAATTTAAAATTTAAATAATTCAACCATCTTTTTTAAATTTTTAGAGATTTTCTATTTTCCTTTTTTCTATTCGTATTGAAATATGGTCAGAATCAAACAACTTGTTATGTGTTGATACTATTAACATGTAAATGATAGCTTCCATATGTTCAGAAAACAAATCATGGCTTCATCTTAATCTCATCTTTTAAAGTTTGAATTTTCATCATTTAAATTTTATTTAATACTATTCATAATATGCTCCATATATTTCTCAAATATAATATCTGCATTTTTATCATTATATGAAATATTTACCAAATACAAAAGAATGCACCATCTTTTTTATTAAAAAAAATGTAAGAAAAGCCGACCTATTCCCCTAAAAGGCAGGCCTTTTTTTTTTTTTTTGAAGAGCCTTAACTCATACTTTTCAGCTCTCAACTTTTTTCTGGTGAGGTGTCATGAGTTAAAAATATGGTAAGGGTTTAAAAACAGATATATAATACTAGTGTTTAATGTTCTAAAAAAAACATCATATGAAGTGGTAAAAATATTGAATCACAGTAGGGGTGATGGTTTATGTAGTTAACGTTGTGTGATATTAAGCTTACAATTATTGGAAATCACTACTGTATTTGATTATATTAAGTATTATTGTACATGACATATATTAAACATATTTTTTCTTCACAGAAAAGGCTTCTCAATTTTATTTAATTAATTTTTTTCAAACATGGTCCTCATACTCGAAAGGTATGTTCTTATTCAAGAAACAAAAACCCTGAAATAAAAGAATAAACAAAGAAGAGAACATCCATGAGTCCTACTTTGGGAAGATTAATTACACATCCATCCTTAATATAAGACATATTTACCTAATCTAATTAAATCAAGGAAGTTAGTTAATATGACATATATTGTTTGAAACACTCTAGTCATCTTCCTTCATTTCTTATTAGACTATATGAAATATACAATGGTTATTGTGTTGTAACAGAGTAGGAAGTCGAACACAGCTGTCAAGCAATTCTGTTTCGTTTCTGTTTTAGTTAGCTGAGTTACTCAGAGCTTCATACACGTGTATGTCTGAGATTACCCCTTGTAGCTTTTGTGTAAGATAGCCTATATAGTATGTACGAGTTGAACAATATTGCTATGAATCCAGAATTATCTTTCTTTCACTTTCATCTTCTTGGTTCAGTTCTAGTTTCCGTCATGGTATCAGAGCAAGAAATATGATGCATTGGCTAAATTTAAGGACTTTCAAAAACTTGTTGAGAACAAATACCACACTAAAATCCAACAAGTGCAGTCTGATAATGGTGGTGAGTTTATTGCGTTCAAGTCTCATTTGACCTCCTGTGGCATAGAGCATCGATTCTCTTGTCCGACACCTCGTAACAAAATGGACTGAGTGGAGAGACGTAATCGCTTAATAGTTGAGACAGGTTTGACTTTACTAGCTCATGCCTCTTTGTCTAAATTCTACTGGAAAGATGCATTTACAACTGCTGTTTTTATGTTAAACCGCTTACCATCCAAAGCTTTGTCTATGCATGACTCCGTATGAAATGTTACATGGGGTTAAACCGACTACTCTATTTTAAAAGTATTTGGCTGTATTTGTTATCCTCACACTAGGCCTTACAATAACCACAAGTTAGAGTTCAGATCTGTTTCTTGTATATTCTTGGGTTATAGCTCTCAACATCAAAGACACAAATGTATTGGCATGCAAACAGGGAGGATATACATATCTAGACATGTTGTCTTTGATGAAACAAGGTTTCACACTACAGGTCATCAGCATTCAGTTAAAAATGCAGTCACCAATCAACCTCTCAGTGAGGCCTCAGCCTATTTCATCTCTTCAACCTCATATTTGCCCATCACCACAAATATCACATCCTGACCCTCCCTCTTCTTCCACTAATATTCCTTCTTCACCCACATACACCCCTACATCTTCAGACAGTTCCTCTACTTTTTCATCTACCCCCACCATTCCATGAAGAACTTTCGATCCATTGGAAGCAAGCCACCTTAGATGAGTACAATGCTTTACTCAAGTTTCATACTTGGGATGTAGTCCTCTTCCTTCTCATCATCAACCCATAGGGTGCAAGTGGATCGAAAACCAAAACTAATGTTGATGGCTCACTAGCAAAATGAAAATCAAGGTTAGTTGCTAAAGGTTTTCCCAAGCTGCTAGTATAGATTATGTAGAGCCGAGAAATCGGGCCAAGCCCATCGGGCCGGCCGTTAAGCCCGCCCCTGGAAGGCTCGGGTTTGAAAAATATGCCGAAATTTGAAATTGGCCTTGCAGGGCTTTGGGCGGCCGTTAGGCCGTTTAACTGTAGCTTTAAAAAAAAATTTACCTAGATTTCCACTTAATGAATGTGTTTATTTGTAATTACTTAGATTTTTTTAGTTTAAACTATAACCCTTTTTTTTATGTTTATTATTATTCTGTAGTAAAACACATAATTAGTTATTATAAATTTTAAGGAATGGATGTTTTCATATTAAATAAACACATACTTTGGTATTACAATATTATATAAGTAATAAATTATAAATATATTTTGTGTAAAATAAGTATAATTATTTTTACCTATGCATGAACCGAAGGAATCTGCAGACACACAAAATTACGAGAGGGAAAGACATTTTGTCATGGGCATACATAAAGCAATATCTTTGTTTAATATTTTTTGAAAAAAAAGGAAAAAACATATTCTTTGTGTTTATTTGTTTTTTACTACGAATTAATGACTGTGTTTATTTGTTGAATGATTTATATTGTTTAGATATTAATGTTTATGACATTTATTTGATAGATTAGAACTTTAATGGTTGCAATTTACTAATTATATTTCTTTGAAAAAAAAATTGAAGGAAAAATAGTTAAAATTTGGAATAGTAATTTGCAGGCCCTGGCCCTGGTACTATCGAGCCGGGCTTTGAAAATCAAATGTTTTCCTTACTCCCTGTCGGTCCGGGCCGGCCCGATTCCCACTCTAAGATTATGTAGAAACCTTTAGTCCTATTGTCAAGTCAAGACTATTCGTATTCTATTAACCGTGGTTGTTACATTTCACGGCCCTTAAGACAATTGGACTTTAATAATGTTTTTCTCAATGGAGACCTTTCGAGAAGAGGTTTACATGGCTCCTCCACCAGGTTTTCTCTTGGTTCCTCACCTGATGGTAAGCCCTTGGTTTGTAGACTACATAAGGCTATTTACAGTCTAAAACAAGCCCCTCAAGCCTGGTTTCAAAAACTACATGCAGCTCTAGTTCCATGGGTTTTATTGCATCCAAGTCTGATCCTTGTTTATTCATTAAGAAAAGTGAACATGATGTTGTCTATTTGGTTCTCTATGTGGATGATATTATTATAATTGGCTCTAATCAAGTTGAAGTACAAAACTTGATTACAGCAATGGGTGATCTCTTCTCTTTGAAGGATCTTAGTCCGTTGTCATATTTCTTGAATATCGAGTTTTATCCTACTGAACATGGTCTGGTGTTATCTCAACGGAAATTTATCTTGTCTTTACTTAAGGATGTTCATTTTCTTAATGCCAAGTCGTGTGTTACACCCATGGTTACAAGTGCTCAATTTTCTTCTACTGAAGGCAACTTTTTTTCTGATGCTAAGTTGTATAGGATCATTCTTGGCAAGCTTCAATATCTTTGCTACACTCATCCTGAAATTTCATTTTTTGTCAATCGACTGAGTAGATTTTTGCAGGCCCTCGTGAACCCCATTGGGTTGGTGTTAAAATGATCCTTTGTTATCTTGTTGGAACTGTACATTATGGTCTGCTTATTCACCCATTGCCTAAACTACATATTCAAGGTTTTGCAGATTCTGATTGGGCAACTAATAAGGAAGATCGAAGGTTTGTCAGTGGCTATTGCACTTTTGTAGACACAAATTCAGTTACCTGGGTCTCTAAGTGCCAGCCAGTTGTATCACGTTCTGCAACAGAGGTAGAATTCAGAAGTCTTGCTGATACTTCCTCAGATGTTGTATGGGTGATGAGGTTATTGAACGAGATGCATGTTCCCATTCTTGAGGTCCCTATAGTATGGTGTGATAATTCAGGTGCCATTACACTTGCGTCAAATCCAGTTCTGCATTCCAAAATAAAACATGTTGAAATTGATCTTCATTTCATTAGGGAAAAGGTTGTTGTAGGCCAGATCAAAATTGGCTATGTCCCTTCACACGATCAAGTAGCAGATATACTTACAAAACCTCTCGGCAAGTCCATGTTCCTTCCTCTTCGAGATCGACTCAATGTTTGATTACAATGTTTGTTGTAATCAGGAAAAACAAGTAGTATAAGGTATATTAGACTATATGAAATATACAGTGGTTATTGTGTTGTAACAGAGTAGGAAGTCGAACACAGCTGTCAAGCAATTCTGTTTTGTTTCTGTTTTAGTTAGCTGAGTTAGTCAGAGCTTCATACACGTGTACGTCTGAGATTACCCCTTGTAGCTTATGTGTAAGATGGCCTATATAGTCTGTACGAGTTGAACAATATTGTTATGAATCCAGAATTATCTTTCTTTCACTTTCGTCTTCTTGGTTCAGTTCTAGTTTCCGTCATTCCTCAATTCCGTCTTATCCTTGATTGTTGTTGAGGAAGTATTTATAATGGTAAATTACGAAAAGATTGATAAATATGAAAACTATATTTCATATTTATGATTAAAATTAGCTCCCTAAAGATGTCTTAAATTATGTACTGGAGGGAGTAGCTTAAAAAATAGAGACATTATAAGGCCTTGGGCTCCCACCTTCGTGGGTTGGTACAAGTCATGCCAGGAGAGCAACCATAGATGGAGGACAAAGCCATGGAGAGCAACCATAGATGGAGAGGACAAAGAAGCCATGCCAGGAGAGCAACCATAGATGGAGAGGACAAAGAAGCCATGCCAGGAGAGCAACCATAGATGGAGAGGACAAAGAAGCCATGAGAAGAAGACGAAAAGGATGTAGGGGATCCACACAACACCCAGATAGGTGTGAACCACTTGGTGTTGCTATTCATATTGGCTTGTGGCACGACCTTGACATATAAAGGTTCGCCCTTTAAAATTCAAAACCCAGATTTTGCCAAAAGACACTCATCAACGTAACAAAGTATAACAATGATTAAAATGAAGTTTCCTCTTCTTATGACAACTGTGTGGTCTGAGTCCCTACGGATTTTTTCGTTTTCTGAAGCCACCTCATCATGCATGCAAGTTGACACCTGACGTATTTGTATTTTGCACTTCGTGTATATATCCATAATCTTCTGCCACCTCATGAGTAATTGCATGCAGACAGACACGTATCATCTTAATTTCTTTATATCTTAGGTGATATATATATTAAAAAATATATATAATTGTCCATCTGTACGTACGTAAAGAAAGATGTCAATAATCCCTCCAGAGTCACCATGGAGAGGGGCTGCAGCAGCCTATGCACAGCCTCTGGATCAAGCTGGGCTTTTGAAAGTTCAAGCTTTGGTGGAACATGTTTACTATATGAATTGTGGCCCTTTTGGAAACCCTCGTTTGGATGATATCATATACAGAAGCAGCGATGATGAGCGAGATACTAGGAGGCATGTGTTTCGTTGGGACATATCTCCTTATGAACATGTCTTTGCTAATGGATTTAAAGCAAATTGTGAAGATAACACCCATGAGACCACTTTCTTCAATTTGTATGACTATGTACATAATGCTTCAGGTATAGGCCTCTTGAGTCCCACATTGATTATATTTAGTTTGGCATTGAATCAAATGAAATCTCAGCTCTTAATATAAAATATATTTGGAGAGTTGATATTGGTTCTAAATATAAGACATGTTTTTCATATTTGTCAATCCTAATTTATTTTTATTGGTGTTCTCTCAATAATAATCAAAGAGGAGAGGGAATGAGGAATTAAGGAAGATGACTAGGGTGTTTTCGAAAATACATGTCATATCAACTAACTTAACTTATTTACTTAATCTAATTTAATTATGTAAATATGTATAATATTAAGGATTAGAGGGAGTATCTAAAAAAATTAGGATTTTATATCAATTGGCTTAAGTTATTTTGATAAAAAAGCAACCTTAACCTATCTCTATATATAAAAGTTTCATCAATAACACCGTTGAAACCATAATTGCTTCAGGGAGGCCTCTTGAGTCAACTCGGCCTGCAACTCATGCCTTCATTAGCACAACAATTGATAGTGGATGGAATCCAAGTCCAAAGAACCTCAAAGAGGGACAATCCATGCTTGTGTATCGTTACGAGATCAATGCTCCTGGTGGTATTTGGGTTTCTCAGACTCTAGGTGATCTATATCAATACCCTTCTCTGGACCAAGTGTGCTTTATTAGTGCCATTGCACCTCAATACATTCGCTCAGCTGAATTATACATCGTCACACGTGAATCTGGATCAAGGTAATTAATTAGTTTTAGTTAAATTGATCAACCTTTCAAGAGTACAATATTTATTATTTGCGTGTGTGTTGAAATATATAAATTAATGGTCCCAAGCCATTATGAGTAATGCATTATATTATACTCCAACTTAATGTAGGATCTAATTGTTCACTTAATAGAAAAATTCAACTCTAAAAATAAACCAAGAAAGAGAAGGGGAACAAATGAAATTCTACAGGTTAAAAAATGCATTAACTTAAGCGTAGTTAGATATAGTAAGATTATTTATGTATAGGTAAATCTATGAGATGTCTATCAGTGTCGATGAGTCCAATGTAAAAAATTGCTGATAAGTTAATCAGATAAGTCTATTTTTAATGCCACTTTTTTGTTTTAAAAAAGGGTACTTTAGGGGAAATGTTATATTTATTATACTTAACTAACTTAACCACATCCTCTAATCTAATCTAATTAGTTAAATGGTTCTTAAATTAAGGGTCATATAAGTACGTTGTGTTTGAGTGTTCATCATCACTCAGTGATTAGCACCAAATTCAGACCATTTAGATTTAATCTAGATGATCCAGAATTAGATTTAAGAAAATATGGACAATTGAAACTGTAGTTGGACGATGCATATCTCATCGTACTTATTATGAGCACCAAAACTGCTTCTATTTATTTACTTGAGCTTTTGTTGTGCAGGTATCCAAGATGTGAGAGAGCTGATGACAAAATAATGTTAAATGCCAATTTTAATCCCCATTCGGATAACAAGCTTGAACTTTGGTTGCCTGTAGTTGACTACGAGGATGAAACTTTTGGACGTAGGGAACTGGAAAAGCTGATAACTTATACAACACCATCGGATCATGGGGAAGACAGAAGGCAAGTTGTCTCAGATGACATTGTTGATTGGTATGCAAATCGCGTAGAAGATGTAGAGAGCTATGTAAATGCTGCATTCCGTGCACATAGTACCAATGAAGCCTATTTATTCATTAAAAACGAGTATGTGTTAGTGAATTATGCTCCAGGAACAACACATGACAAGATTATGAATGGCCCACTTTTGATTTGTGATGGATTTCGATCGCTTGCTGGTACAGCTTTTGGAGAATATGGAATAGATTGTGCATTTGACACTGATGGCACAGAAGCATTCATTTTCTGTGGCAAACTTTGTGCCTACATAGACTATGCTCCTGGAACCACAGATGGTGAGATACTTCATGGTCCTATCACAATCTCTTCCATGTTTCCTTTCTTCAAGGGTACAGTTTTTGAGAATGGCATAGATGCTGCAATTAGGGCAACTGCAAGCAATGAAGCTTACTTATTCAAAGGCGACCAATATGCTCATATAAACTATAGTTTGAAGACTAAAATTGCCTTTCATCACATTAACGAAGGCTTTCATGGTTTGAAAGGGACTATCTTTGAGAGTGGGATAGAAGCGGCTTTTGCATCTCACAGGAAAGATGAAGCTTACATTTTCAAACAAGAGAAATATGCAATCATCAATTTTTCCTCACTAGGTTCAGCTGCTGGTGTGAAGAAAATTGTTGACTATTGGCCCTCTCTTAGGCCAATATTGCCTCACAAAAATCGTGGCCTTGAAGAATACGATCATCCTGATCAACACAACCGAGACCAAGATGATCTTTAAGAGGCTATAAGAACCTTTCTTATATATATATATATATATATATATATATATATATATATAAATTCTACTTCTTAATGTAATGTGTGTGTGTTGGCATTATTGATGACTTGGTGTTTTTTGCAGGTTTCACATTAAGCATCGTGCTGTTTGGATATGTATTCTGTTAATAAGCCACATGTTCTTGGGTTGAAGGCAACTCACTCAAACTGTTTTGGAAGCATTCCCCCTATTTGGTTTGCAAAATGAAGCTTTGTGTGCACTGTCTATCTTGGGTCCTTTGGTTTCTTGTGGCAGTACTATTAATGCTTGTTACTCTCATGTTTTAGTATGTGTTGATGATCGTGTCATGCAATCACTTTTTTTTTGGTTTAAGCTTTCAGGTTTGTACTTTTGTGTTTGTTTTGTTTAATAATTAAAATGCATTTTCCGTATTATCAAAAACAAAATAAATTGAATTGTGTGGCTAAGATGAGACCCTCATATGGTTGACAAATAGTACATAAATAACCTAAATTGAAAGGCTTTTTCTTTACATTCCTCCTTATTTAACTATTTAGTCACCTCACGCTCAAATTAAAATAAACCAAATTATGCAGTGTAGAGAACAACTCAGGTTGTATTCTCTTGAGTATCCTTTATTTGATTTTTAATATTACTAAACATCAACAATATGAAATTGACGATAGAAAATGGGTTTGGGTTTTCAAAACTACAATCCCCTATGATCAATGCACTGAAATAAATCCTAAGCTACTGTTTTTTGTATTTTCTTTATAAAAATGGAATGTATTATGAAAATGAGTATGAATTGTATGATGATGAGCCTCTTGAAAATGGAATTTTTGCTATCCTTGTTCCTCCAGGAGATTAATGCTCTAACAAGACATCAATGGAATGATCAAACACATTGTTGTCAAAAACTAGTGTAAATACGTAAAACGTATGTTTTTACTAGAGTAATACGTGTTAAGATGCAAGTAAAAATTGTCCTTAGTCAAAATTGGTAAAAACTACGCTTAAAACGGTAAAAACTTGTGTTTTTAACCTTTTTACTTAAAACAAAAACAAAAACTCTATGTTTATTTCCCCCAAATCAAAAGGTTGTGAATGATGGTGTTTTTGTGATGACCAATTCAAGATTGGGCAACAAAAAGAATGATCAAAACTCTCATGCATATAATTTTGATGATCTCCATCTGATGATGATATTAGATAGTGGAAAATGAAGATTGGGAAGATATAGAAAACTTAAATGTTGAAGCCCATGATAAAAAAGCTTGATTAAAGTTAAAGTAAGGAAACCTATGGATGGTTATGATTTGGACATTCCAAGTTTTGCAAATGAACTTGTTATAAGAACGAGAGAATGGGACATTGAGGACATACAAGTTGATGTGTGTTTGATTTGAATCAATTGATATAATTTAGGAATTGTTATATTTTATTCTTTTGATGTTTTGGAACTTAGTTGTAGAAGTTGTTAAACTCTGTGATTTTAGACTTATGTTTTAAATAGTTATGTAACTTGTATCTTTATTGAGTAGTGATTTATGTTTTCTTACATGTATACACAAACACACACTATATGTGTGTAACTTTGTATCTTAACCTTAAATAGTAGAAACTTTAAGTTTCGTGTCATTTTTACGATTTATGTCTCTACCACCCACTTCTATTTTTACGTAGAAACTCGATTTTGACAACATTGATCAAACCACACTCAATGGTAAGCCCAATTCAATAATATGATCCACACACTAACATGCTAGACAATGCTGATCCAATTCAATCAAGAAACGCTCTTGTGAAAAACGTTCACACACACACACCCACCATCAAGAAACGCTCTTGTGAAAAACGCTCACACACACACACACCATCAGGAAACGCTCTTGTGAAAAACGCTCACACACACACTTTCTATTAGGAAACGCTCTTGTGAAAAACGCTCAAACCACACTCAATGGTAAGCCCAATTCAATAATATGATCCACACACTAAAATGCTAGACAATGCCGCCTCATTGTGAAAACACGTGCGCGCACACACACGCACGCACGCACCCCCGAATTTATTTTTTAAAGAAAATTTTTAAATACATTAAAAAACAAAAGAATATAAAGGGAAAAACAAGGCTAAGTACGTTAAAAATAGCAAAAGTGCTGTTAAAAATAGCAAGGCTGGGCACTAAATAAGTTCAAGCACATATATTTTGATAACAAAAGTATATTACAATAAAAATAATTATAATGTCATCCTTCTAAGCCTTATTTTTTAGAATTTCATCGTAATTGCCCTATTATTAATGCTATCAAATACATCTTTTTCAATATAAGACATTAAACAAATGGCGAAAGTTTGATTCAGAGAAGATGGCTATTTGATTCTGCGATGCGAAAGGATTCTCTAGTATTTGGATTTAACCCTAAATTTTTTTTTTTTTTTAAACACACGTGTTTTAAGGGGGGGCACTTGCCCCCCAAGTGATATACCTGCATCCGCCTATGTGCACACACTCTCACTCTATCAGGAAACGCTCACACACACAAATGTAATAATGAGTTTGACAAGATTAATAATGGTTTTATAGAAAAAAAAAAACATTAATCATATATATATATAGCAAAGGAGCTTTGCTCCTTCACTATCAAGATGAGGTGGGTTCGGATCTCGCCCCTTACAACCTAATTCAAAATTTAAAAAATTAATAATAAAAATCCCACCCCACCCAAAAAAAAACCCTGGTGGTAGAAGTTCAGGTGGTGGTGCTTCAAGAAGGCTCATTTTTCTTTTCTTTTTATTTAAAAACTGAGAGAAAAATAGTAAATTTATCAACATTTTAAAATCTCAATTTGATTCTGTCATCTTTATGTCATTTCCAAGCGTTAACGGACTTTTTAGGGTTTTGAAATTTCATATGGTATTTGAATGGGATTTTCCCATGATTAAAAGTAATTGCAATAATGATCATAATTCTACCATTTTAACATTGTTTTCATGTAATCACTATCAATCCAAATTAAACACAAGTAATGCAATTTTTCCCAAATTAGAAGACAAAATCACCATATAAGATTTGGAGAACTATATTAAAATTAAGTTTTATTAAATCCCTCACACTTAAACCTTTATACGGCTAGACAGAGGCAATTGAGTACATAATGAGCGTTAACACAAATGGGAACTTCAACATATTCAAAGTAGGAAAGCAAAAGTGCCGTTGAACCGGTTGTTCAAACAAGCAACAATAGTGATACAAGTTTTTTTTTTTTTTTTTGATAAGAATGATGGCTAGAAGCCTTTAATAGAAAAGCATGATTACAAAGCGGAGGGAATATCTCCAAATTTCTCTTGATCAACCCAAGCCCTTAAATAGGGGGGACAACACTCAAAAATATTAGATCTAGAAATGCCTACTTTAGCAAGCTCATCCGCTATTCTATTGGCGTCCCTAGGAATAGGAATAATCGCCAATCCCAAGCAAGCATCTCTTTGACTCTCATGATAATTAAACTTCCCAAAATATAATCATCATCCAGAATCATACGGACAACATCCTCCGCGTCCGAATCAACAATAATACTCCTAATCCCCAAGTCCCAAGCCATCTGGATACCATCCGCAAGAGCCCATTCCTCAGCAACATTGGCTTGACAGGTCCCTATGGATTTAGAGAATCCAGCCACCCAACTTCCAGACCAATCCCTTATGACCCCACCACATCCCGCTTGAGAGGAACAAATTGAACTAGCTCCATCCACATTAATCTTCATCCATCCCACAGGAGGCTTATCCCATACTCTACTTGGTCAACTTAAATCAGGATCAAGACATCTACCCAACATCTTATCTGAAATATAATTTCTCCAGCTTTCGGAGATAACAATTGCAGGATTTACAAAGCTTACGAAAATCACCGTTGAAAGCACACCGATTCCGCCATTCCCATAATAGTGATACAAGTTAACGAAGAAAGGATTAATATTGCCCCAAAAAATTTTTGGGTTCAATGTTGTCCTTATTTATAAATCTAGCTTGGAAAAAAATGAAACAAATGACACATGGACCAGGTAGATTAGAATATTTGGTCAACTAACAGGTAAACTTAACTTAAAAAATAGTTAGGTGAAATTGTTACAACTTAGAAACTTCCCGAAGCAACATAACTCTTGAGTGAAAACTTCTTCCGAAGCAAATTTACGCCTAAACCCAAAACAAAACTAACATGAATGACACGTAGACTTTCTAGCTCAGCATATTTGGTCAACAAACGATCAAACTTAACCTGGATAACAGCTGGGGCAAAATTACTATGATCTACAAACTTCTGGATGACATGGCTCCAAAAAACACTTCTAGGGAAAAAAATGTACCTTAACCCTATTTGTTATTGTGTAGATTCCGTACTCTTGGAGCAGAATGTATATTAAATTGGGGTAAAATTAGAAAGTTTAAGATTTTTCTTAGTCCTAATAAATCATGCTAGAAGTGACTTATAAATAGAAGAATATGAGTATATAATAGTAATTTACTTGTTATTTTATGGTTCAAGCGTAGAACTTCATGCTATATTCATAACAATAGCATGGAATTTAAATGGCTTGATAGATAGTTTTGTTTTAAGTTGAGGATATTTTGATACTTTCATCTCCATTTTAAAAAGTGCTTGTGCACTTTTAAAAAGTAGACCATATTTGACACATTGGTCTAACTACACAAATGTAACCAACATTAGCTTATTTTAGTGAAAGTCGTTTTTTTTATTTGGATTAAATACTATTTTTGTCATGGAAGTATTGGTTAAGGGGCATTCAGCACCCGAAAGTTTTTTTAATATCATTTTACCCGGAAGTTTACAAAAAGGAACAAATATACCCTCAAAATTTTTGTTAGAAGCAAATTTACCTTGGAAGTTTTTTTTATGAGCAAATTTTTATAAACTTCCGGAGCAAAAATGATCAATCCAACGATCAAGATCAACCGACGGGCAAGATTGCTACGTTTATAAACTTCTAGGTCAAAAATGATATCAAAAGAACTTCTATATTTTTATTTTTACATCATAACCTTTCTTATGTGAATCTAGTATCTCCAAATCACTTTAGACTTAATCACTTTAGACTTGAGCCTGGCCGGATACGTTCAAGCCCTCCGAAAGTGCACCTTACCCTTTTAAAATCAGATAATTTGACAAAAAATATTTTTTTTTCTATTTAAAAATTAAGATATAATTTTTTTTATACAAAAGGAGATAATACTTTAAAATACAATATAATAACTTGAAAAAGGGGGGAAAATCAAACTAAACGTTATCTAATGCCATCAAGACTAAATATTATTAACGACTTTAAGTCAGGGATGGGAGTATTTTCCCCAAAATCTGGACTTTTGAATAGAAAATTTTGGGGCAAAAAAGGCTAATGAATGAGAACATAAAAGATAAAGCCATGACTAAAATATAGTCTTCTGAACATACTGAAGCTACCATTTACATGATAAAAAAGCATCAAGAATTGAATAACACAGTTGAGACAGTCAACCGAAAGCTTCCTCCTAAAAGGGTCAAACAAAAACACCTGAAAGTGAGAAAATTTTGTGCAAAAGTTTTAAACCAAGCTACTGTTGCTGCCTCAACTGTGCGTTTCACATCAGCAAGTCATCAAAGGAAATATCCTATGTACAAACAGAAGATAGATTAAGAGGCTTTTTCCTCGTTTGTTGGTGTTGGAGGGGGATGTTCGTTTGTTGGAGTTGGAGGGGGATTCTGTTCATTTATTGGAGTTGGAGGGGGATTGTTCTGTTCCTTCCTTTTTCTAAAATATTTACCACCAAATTCTTCAGCCATTTCAGGGTACTTTGTCTTCAAAAAGTTATCCAGGCACTTCCTGTAAGAAAAATCTTGCTTCTGACCATCTTTCAATACCAAATAGAAGCACCTGCTGTCTTGGAAATTGGTGTGTCTGCTAACCTGTCAAAAGTTCCAGTGTAATTTTTAGATGAAACTAACTTTATCACAACAGAAGGAAGGAATATATGAGCATTGGTCAAGAAATATATAAGGAGAAAGATTATGCAACAAGAAAAGACATGATCTCTCTCGGATATATTCCTTAAACACCACGAAGAAGAAAACAAACATTCTGCTTGTCATGCATTACAAAATAGCGAATAAACCACAGATAACCACAAAACTCTACACAGCTTTCTATGGCCAAAACCTTTGAACCATTAAACATGAAACTTCCTCTAAACCCACAAAAAATGCTCAAATGGTAACACATTTCAGGGAGAACCAGCTAGCTCTAGGTTCAAGTGGCTAATGATATCGATATTGTCACAGGCCCAAATATTGACATGTCCACATACATACACACAAATAATGTATGCATGCATGAGTACTGGTCATAGATATATCAGAAAAGAAACCATCAACATTTAGTGTTAATCCTTCACGTTTATAAAATAAAACACTATCAGATCTATCATACCTGTAACAGCAATGATAAATTGAAAGTCCAAACTTAAAATGGGCAAGGAGAATGAAGAGAAAGATACCATCACATAGTCAATCCCTGCACCCATTTTGCCTGCTTTATCTGGATGGTGTTCGAAGACCTTCTCAATTACAAAAGTTTGATCCTCAGCTGCCAGAGGGTCTCCATCGTTGTACCTTCACGTGATATTTACAAATAGAAAATAAATTACAGCAAGAAAAAAATGCTAAAATATATTACACAAATTTCATATGAAATTATAGGAGAAATAAAGAGCTTAGAAATTTATCATAGGAGAATATTTAAAAAGAGGAACAATTATGAATATTGCATGCTGTCTTATAGTGTAGCCTCCATTTCTTCAATTACTCGCAGTAATCTACTATTAGAAGGGTAAATCACAATAGGAACAGTTGTAATAGCTCCTGAGAACTTGTTAACAGCCAAATGCATTCAGTAAAATATAAACAGCAAGACTGTCAAATGAGCAGGCAGCAGTCCCTAATGGGCAGGTTTATTGCCTAACCAACTAAATGCCATGCACCTTGCAAGCAATCACAATAGACAACCAAGAAACAGGCAAAAGGTGTCAAAAATGTTTTAGCCTTTTAGGATTAAGCTTACAACTCGTCATGAAATGTGTGTCGCTAAGAAACTTACCCAGATTGTTGCATTATCCGTCTAATATTCTGCATGATTGGTTCAACATCTTTGAGAATATCCTGTTCCTCTGAAGTGAACATATCCAATCTCTGCCTAGTTGCTGTAAATAGTCCACCAATATTAGTGTCTCGATTTGCTCCAGGTGTTCTGGGAGGGCGAGTCTTGTTCTTCCATTCTCCAGCATGGGAACCCCAACCTTGGGAACCATCAGAAGGATTTTTCTTGAACAATTCCCTACTCTGCTTTCCCCATTGATCTCTGTCACTATCATTAGGTGTAGCATTCTGGGAATCCCATCCACGAGAACTTCCACCCCAACCTTGGTTTGCTGGCAATGCTGGGGACTTGGATCTTGCCCAAGAACTACTGTCCTCTTGGTCATGTGAAGAGCAGCTATCATTTTTGCCAAATCCAGGGCCCTGAGAGTCATCTTGGGGCTCTGGATTTTCCTTGAACAATTCCCTTCTCTGCTTTCCCCATTGATCTCTTCCACTATCATTAGCTGTAGCATTCTGAGAATCCCATCCACGAGAACTTCCACCCCAACCTTGGTTTGCTTGCAATGCTGGGGACTTGGATCTTCCCCAAGAGCAATTGTCCTCTTGGTCATGTGAAGATTGGCCACCATTTTTGCCAGATCCAGGGCCTTGAGAGTCATCTTGGGGCTCTGGATTTTTCTTGAACAATTTTGTACTCTGCTTTCCCCATTGATCGCTGCCACTATCATTAGCTGCAGCATTCGGGGAACCCCATCCATGAGAACTTCCACCCCAACCTTGGGTTGCTGGCAATGCTGCGGACTTGGATCTTGCCCAAGAGCAATTGTCCTCCTGGTCATGTGAAGCATGGCCATCATTTCTGCCAAATCCAGGGCCCTGAGAGGCATCTTTGGGCTCTGGATTTTTCTTGAACAATTCTGTACTCTGCTTTCCCCATTGATCTCTGCCACTATCACTAGCCGTAGCTTTCTGGGAATCCCATCCATGAGAATTTCCAGCCCAACCTTGGTTTGTTGGCAATGCTGGGGACTTGGATGTTCCCCAAGAGCGATTGTCCTCTTGGTCATGAGAAGAGTGGCCATCATTTTTGCCAAATCGAGAGCCCCAAGAATCATTTTCAGCCCTTTCAGGACCAATGTCTCCTCTTTCAGGTTTATTCTTTGCCCACGACGACCATCCACTAGACTTTTCTCCTGTGTAATCATCATCATTTTGTTTTGCAGTCCACTTATCAAAGCCCACAGAATCTTCTGCTCTTTCAGAATCAATTTCTCCTGTTTCTGGTTTATTTTTCGTCCATGAAGACCAACTAGCAGACTTTTTCATTGCAGAATCATCATTATTTTGTCCCTCTGTCCACTTATTAGATCTCCAAGAATCATCTTGTACCTGTGTTTCAAACACAGCTTCTGTGCCAGAGTCCCGCTCTGGTGATAATTCATAATCCTCAGCAAACAATTCATCAACATCCTCTCCCAAACATCCATCATTGTTTACTTTCTCTTGAGCAGTACTTCTCACCATATGCAAGAAGTTGTATACATCCAAATCAATATCATCTGATTTTACCTACAAAAGAAATTGCAATGGTGAAATGATTGTTAAAAGAGCTCCCTCGTGAAAACCACAAGTCAAATATTAAGTCTAATTTCCAGAGAAACTACATATAATCAAACACCTCTTTTGCATCCCACAGGACTTCAAAACCTGAGCCTGTGCCAACAGCCACACGTTTACCCCAAGAACAGGATGCAACAATGCTTGATAGGGTATCCATGTGACATTTCTCAGCAGCCTGCTCAAAACATCTTCTAGGTGTCTGAGCAATCATAGAAGGAAAGACAAATAACATCTTTCATTAGACCACATACCATGCATATAGTAAATTACAGGAATGAGCAAGGCTATTGTGACTTACAAATAGTGTTGCATCAGTAAATGGATTTTGGATCGTTAGCTGTTTGCCCAGAGCCTTGTAGCCACCTGTATTGAATCCAACTAAACTCCCACCACAGGTCATGCTACTTGCCAAGAGAATCAGATGCTCCCTGAGAACACCTTTTGCAACCCTTTTTACAGATGATGCAAGACGCTGTGCATAGCAACAAAATGTTAGTCCATTGAATGATATGGAAATAGAAAAGCAATTCATCTGAAGTGACGATCAGTGAAATGTGCCCAAATTTGAAAATATAGCTTCTTTTTTTTTTTTTTTTGGGGGGGGGGGGGATGAAGACAACTTTACAACACTTCACAGATCCTCACTCATACGATCCTTGGAGTACATGCGGATCTGTAGAAACCGTTTAGGGGTAGGGGCAACTAGAAGATTCTGAGAACAAAATAGTATAGTCCACATGTGAGATCAGTAAAGACTAGACAAAAATTAAGGTACTTCAATCAAACTGGAAACTCAATAGTTTGTGATATCAATCTCACTTTCAAGTGCAGTAAAGAGATGTAAAAAGTATGATTTCTTAAACCATCAAGACTGAAACTCAACTATGCATTTTGACTTAAGCAAGGTAAAGAGTCAAAAAGTAATATTGGCATCACTAACACAAGATTTTTAACCCAAATGAAACATAATGATATCAAGATTTACAATGATAAGAACCAGTCTTGTAAAAATAGTTCCTTAAATGAAACTCCATTAAAGCTCCAACTACATTCCAGTCCTATTTGTTCAGGTTCGTAACTATTTTTTTCTATTTCCTTATCCTTGAACCTATAATTTATCCCAAACAACTTGCAATCGCACACATAGAATTAGAAGCCACCTACAATTCTCAATAAGCATCCCAAGCTTCCATATTTCCTTCCCTTTCTTTCTTTGGTCCAAAAAAATAATATATCACATGAACTCAAGGAGACAATGACTAGTGATCACAAAAAGAAATAGTCACCAACTTACAGATACAAGAAAGTGACACAAGGCAACTTAATCGGCCATGCCTGCCATGGTTGTGTCAAACATAAACATCCATGAAAGTTGATCTTAAATATCAAGCTAGAAGAATAGTGGTTCAGGATAAGGGACTGCAATCTGCAGTAAAGTTGAGCACTAAATGATAACATGATGCTATAATAGAAGGAATTGATATTATGAGGCAATAAGTGCAGCTGTGAATAGAATATCCACACACAGGCAGCTTACCAAGGAAGGAATTGCAGAAACTAGGCATGCAAGTAATTGTTGTCAACTGCAATACTTATTAAGTACAATAACATATATGTGTGTACTTGTACACCATAGTTTCTGATGGGCCTGTAAGAAAAAGACTTGGGGTCAGGTGTATAAGAGAAAGAAAGGGAAGAGTCTCAGGCCCAACACCAGACCCAAGGATAGCAACCCAGAAAAGGAAGGGCAAGACAAAGGAATTTTACGGAGATACGATCCCCTAACACTCAGCAGTGCTTAAAAGGGGCAGAGGCATCTGTGTATGGGCATGAGAATTGTAATGGTGAGGAGAGGGTCCTGATCTCTCAAAAATCAGGAGAGTGAGAGTTCTTGCTGTTTGTTTCTTCACTGTTTTACTCCTCATTGTTCTTGAGTGAGACACTTTCTTGAGTGAAACACTGAGCATTGAGTGACTAGGATTGTATTCTCTACATTTTCCCTACGTAATAGAGGATGCACGGCATTTGAATATATTGTTCTATCCTTAAATATTTGCAGGTCTAACAGTTTCCCACCAGTTAAGATTCTGGCTGCTCTCTCTCAGTACGACAATGAATCCTAAATAAAATTACTATACCACAATGGGCTTGTTTCTCAAGAAAGATTACTAGGTGCCTGTTTGTTTTTCTTTTACGAATTATGAGTAAGTAAATATATATTGTGGGAATATTATATAATATTATTATATTATATTATTCTCCCTAGGTTGTTGTAACCTCTCCTCTATTCTTTCCTAGATTTTCTCCATTAGTTACTCCTAAATTAAGAGTAGTCATTATCTTATTATTTATTAGATATAGATATATTATATCATATCTTAGGATTAGATATAGATATATTATATCTTAGGATATTATATCTTAACCGTTTTGATTTATTTTGATTTTATTAGATTTTATTAGATTCTAGGGTTAGCTCTAGGTTTGCCTATATAAAGGCCCATATGTATTCTCTTTGATTAAGAGTTGAAGATTAATGAATACAGATTATTCAGATTAGTTTTCCTCTCTCAATTTATTCCACATGGTATCAAAGCAGGTTTAAATCCCTGAAGCAAATTAGCAGTTCCGTTGTGGTTCTCCGGCGCTGGTGACTTGCTGCCTTCCAGAAATAGTTGGAGAGGCCGCGAGACACACAAATACGGAGACCGAAATTCGAGGGACACTATCGTCCTATCACACGCCGTCGAAGTCGTGCCTTTGTCCTTCTTCTCAACCACTCCGCTACCATTCACACCTTTGATCTCTCGGAAGTCGTCGCCACCGTCGTAAAGAATGAACAGATTTGACTCGATTTTTCCTTTCCTTCCCATCACCACGACCCTCCATTCACCATCAATCTCTCATGTTGTCATCAACCACGTCAGTGGTGGTAGTCTCGATCTCAGACATCCGTCGTCCTCGTCTGGGTTCTCTGTCTGTCAGACCCAACATCAGCAATTTCTGTCCGTGCCTCCAATCGGGTCTTCAAAGGAAAGAAGAGATTGGGGAGCAGAGTTCGAAGTAAAAAAAAAAAAAAAAAAAACTTGTGCGTAAGACTAAATTGCCATTTCAGAAATTCGAGGACCAAACCGTTATTTTTGAAATTCGCAGGATCAATCTGTCATTTATCAAATTGAGGGTCCAAATTGTCATTTCAGAAATTCATAGACCTCTGAGACTCAAGAAGTACAAGTCTAATGATTTTGAATACTCAAGCAATTATGGGACCTTCGTTGTCGATCTTGTCGCAGCCATTGCCTCGTCCGATCTTGTCGCGCTGCGCCTGCCGATCTTGTCGTAGCCGAGTACTCCTAAAAGTTGTCGTGTATCTCACGCCTGCTCATCTTGTCGCAAAGAGTAACTCCCAACATCGTCGAGGCTCCAATAAGTTGAATAAGCAAGTTGGACATGATTCACATCCATGATCCAACTTGAGGGGGAGTGTGGGAATATTATATAATATTATTATATTATATTATTCTCCCTAGGTTGTTGTAACCTCTCCTCTATTTTTCTCCTAGATTTTCTCCATCAGTTACTCCTAAATTAAGAGTAGTCATTATCTTATTATTTATTAGATATAGATATATTATATCATATCTTAGGATTAGATATAGATATATTATATCTTAGGATATTATATCTTAACCGTTTTGATTTATTTTGATTTTATTAGATTCTAGGGTTAGCTCTAGGTTTGCCTATATAAAGGCCCATATGTATTCTCTTTGATTAAGAGTTGAAGATTAATGAATACAGATTATTCAGATTAGTTTTCCTCTCTCAATTTATTCCACATATATACTAATACAAATTTTTGTAGCATTTAAAATAAACTCAAGGAATAGAAATTTATGAAATTATAATTCACTGTAACTTCTAAAGCTCCAGATTTCCCAATCTTAATCAGCATAGCCTCTCCTTGATCCTCTGTTAGAAATAGACTCGCCAATATATAGGAATACAGAAGTGGCTGCCAGAACTAGAACAGATGTACTACTATAAAGTGAATGTGTACTCATGGTCAACACTGAACAACACAGTAAGAAACCAACTATAAGTTTCTGAAGATCCTTTCCTTTCTGGTAAAGAAGTCTTCACCTTTGACCAAAATGTAAATGTAAACTCGGCGCAAAATTAATAAAATTGAATGTTAAATCTTAGACAATCAAAACAAGGATCAATGGGGTGCTAAAACTGAGGGTGATATCTTTTTTCACAGCCAGTTAAATACATGGTCAAGGTGAGTAAGCTTGAAGGCAGAGCAGACCCCATTAATAAAATTATGGGTGATAAATACAATTTTTTCCAATAAAAATGATGATATACATTCAATTTATTTTTCACAGCCATAAACATTCTGATAGGATAGAGGAACAAACCTACCTGGATCACTTGATCAAAAACACATGAAATCCCCAACAATTCCTCAACTTGCTTAATTGCATATGGAATTGAACGGGTGGTATCAATTAAATGAAGGACAGGAACGCACGAGTCAAGTACAATCCTCCAAGCATCACCACTTTGCTTTACAGCCGTCTTCTCAAGAATGATTTCTAATGCCAGTTCGCCTTTTGAGATTTGTAGGGGTTGTGCACCCACATATTTGAATCTGGATTAACCCAGATTATGTTTGCAGAGATAATGCGGGCATCACCTATTTATTTGACAGAAAAAAAGTAGATTAATGGAAAATAGATAAGCAAGCAACATGGCGAGTTGAATGACAGACCAGGATGGATGATTGCATTAATTTCTAAAGTAATTAATTATCTGAATATATGCAGTACACGGAATCTAATTTTTGCAAAGGTTTGATTAGGGAAATTAGTAATAATGGGCAGCAACCACACCACTTTTCCCAGTAACATTCACCAATCTAAATAAATTTGGTTAAGTCAATTTGCTACTAAATTAGAATGACAATTGACAGCAGCAAATGAGATTGACATGCAGGATTATCCCAATATTCAATCAACCACCAACCAAGCACAGAAATATCAACTTAGCTGTGATAAACCCCAGCCAAAAACCAAAAAAAGGATCCCTCTTCAAACGCTGAGATATCAACTTCACTAAAAGGACCAACTTGAGAATGAAATATAATTTGAGCTCCATAACCAAATACCAATTGAGCAGTTTACAACTTAGTATAAATTCATAGCAAGCCAGAAGTATATACTCCTCCGGTCCTAATTATAAGACACAGTTGACTTTTTTGGAGAAATTAAGGAAGCTAATTAAATTACTTTAGAGTATTTTTATTTTTATTTTTTTCTTCAAAGTAATTAGTTTGACTAATAAATTAATATATAATCTAAAGATATACAACTTATAAAATGATTAAGTAGCTTATTTAGCTTCCTTAGGTCATGCATGACAACCATTCTGTTCCCAAAGACGCTTTCTCGATGGAACAGTTTTTTCTGATTCTGTGCCTGGGAAGAGTTCTGAGAATCAGAATTACGTTTGTTAACTCATTTTATTTTTACTCCGAGAATCAGAATTACGTTTGTTAACACAATTTTTTTTTCATTCCGATAATCAGAATTACGTTTGTTAACACATTTTATTTTTATTTCTGTAATTTTTATATTCAAAAAATTATTTATGTGGCGGCGTTAGCGGCGTCGGCGAGGGTGGTGGTGGTCGTGGTGGCGGTGGGGGTGGTGGTGGTGGTGGCGGCGGCGGAGGTTGTGGCGGCGGTGGTAGTGGTAGTGGCGGTGAGGTGGGGCGGCGGCGGCGGTGGTGGCGGTGAGGTGGGGGTGGTAGTGGTGGGGGTGGTGGTCGTGGTGGCAGTGGCGGTGGCGGTGGGGGTGGTGGTGGTGAGGTGGGGGTGGCGGCGGCGGTGGGGGTGGGGAGGGTAGTTGACACTGCGAAAGGTTTTCGAGAGAAAGAAGAGAGGTTGTAGGTTGAGGAATAAATTCTGATTTTGTGCCCAGAAATAGAAAAGCATGAATTTTCTGCGTTTTTTTCTATTCCCAAAGACAAAAATTGAACCGGTTCATCCCGAACAAAAAGAAAAACCGGATTTACCAAACAGATTTCTCATCCATTTGTGTTCGGAAACAGTAAATTAACAAAAACACATTCGGGAGCGTTACCATGCACACCCTTAATCTCTCCAAAGGAAGTCAACTGTGTCTTATAATTAGGACCGGAGGTAGTATTAATTATGTATTTTGACTTGAAATTACAGTAGACCATATATTGAAAAAAATACCTTTGATGATTGTTTCTAAGAGAACAGAGCAAACCACCTCAGCCAAAATGTACACAGTTTTTGCTAAATCATCAATAGCATCTCCATCTCGCCAAATAAATGACACACATGGCGCAGAAGACTCGCTGCAAGAAGAAGCAACAGTTCAGAAGGTAATTTTTCACTTCCAAACAATTTGCGTCTTTGGACAGAACTTAACCTGCAAAATAGTTCTATCTTCTTAAAAACATGACCAAGCTGCTTCTTCTTACGATACGGCTTGAGAGTTTCTTCGCATCTTTGGGCCACCTCGGCCATATTGATCTTCTTCTCCTTCAACATCACCTGTTTAAGAAAGATATGGTCACTGTTTAAAAAAAAAAGAAAAAACATTGTTTTAAGTAATTCTTAAGATAATTTTTTCACTAATCAGTAAAAAATTACTCGTGAGAAAAAGATATATTAATTGCGCATAATTTTTTGAAGTATAAACTTAATATATCCTTATAAATACAAACACAAAAACAAAATATGCAACTAGCATTAGGGGGAATACCGAAGAAAAAAATCAAAATATTAATGCAAGTAAACATGGTTTTCAACTAATTTTTCTCATGTGTTCAAGTAACATCAATTATTTCATTAATGATTCATAGTAATGGTAGGAAAAAAGTCATTAGCTTCAGACAGTTGTTTATTAGAGAATAATTTATCAAGTGAGAACTAATTATGAGATATTCTCTTTTCATTAATTACGAGAACAATTTAGCAAAAAAAAAAATGCCATGCTGTGTCCCAGATATTCTCTTTTCATTAATTGCACATGTAATAAGAATATTTTAAAGTTGACATCTAGCTACATCAATATCTTCCCTATGCTGGCAACAACACATAAATATGCTCAAATTTGTACCAAAAGGAAATTCAAGAACCTTATTGAGATAAATATGACCAACAAGGCCTGCATCAGTCTCAGGGCCCTCATTGCCTGTTCTCTGACATTGGTATCTGAAAATAAACATGCCAAAAGAATATAGTGAACCCAAGAAAATCCTTAGTATCATCATAAAGACAAAGTTGCAAGGTAACATGCAATTGTTGAATGGTAAGAACAGTATCAATATTTTTCAAGAAATATCAGTATTGTTCCTTGCAAAAACAACAAGATTTTTAATAAAAATAGAACTTTGGATTCAATTATTTCTTTTCGTGCTACAAGATTTCTAAACTAAGACAAATGTTATTATTTAGGAGTATGACTCTTTAAAAAAGAGATACAATGCACCTGACACTTGATATAAAGAGATATCAGATCAGAGTTACACAGAGAACACACATGGCACAATTTAATTAAAACCGGCCATATCATACAATTTCAACAAAATCCAGAGAGCCAGCAAAAACAACTAAATAACCACTTGATCCTGTCCAATAAAAGCACAGCAACACTGAAATCAAGCTTAATTCTTCCAAATAACCCAAGCAATGCAAGATTTTTCTTTTCTTTTTTGGTTATAAGGATCAAGTTAAACCAAAAAGACATGACATGAGACAACATAAGAAGTATCAGAATTTCCAGGAAAATTTACAGTTTATTGGGTAAAAATGCATTGACAAGAGAGAAATAGTACATAAGAACAAAATAAGAAGTTCCAATTAAAAGAGTAAAAGACAAATCACAAGTAAAACAAACTCTAACCCAAAAAAAGAGATAAAATTATTCAAATGCACTCTACAATCCTCTTCATGTCCAACATTAGCTGCTTAAACTTCAAACCCTAAAAAGTTGGTGAAACTTCTAAGTTTTTTGGCGATGAATTATGTCAGTGCATGTATGCACTCATGCAACTAACAAGATTCATAACACGGGCACCTCAAGCTGTAAGATACAAGAAACAATGGCTGAAAGCTCAAATCAATACACACATTTCTTAGTTATAATGAGATATGCAATGAACATGGAAAAGGATACATACTCGATCATAACCTCATCTGCCACCTCTTTAAGACTGACTTTTCTCAATTGATTTTTCACCACATAAGCTGCATTTTCCCGGCAATACAGCTTTCCACAACCACAATCATTCAGGTACAAAATTACACGCCTGTCAATTGCCTCATTCTTAAAGCCTACCTTGCAGACTAATATTTCCTGAACACAAAATGCATAAATATAAAATCACAGAAAGGAAATTCATCTGAAAATAAAAAACAGGTAGAATCATTAGATAAACATATAAATTACCTTCATCAATTCCCATGAAGAGTTACTGTTAGGAGTAGCATCAAGGACTGCCTTATAAGCAGGATTTGACATTGCAGTAGCAGCCAAGACACCTACTGGCTCGCCAGGAGGGAATAGAAGTTGGTTCTTATCTCCAGCTTTTACTCCATATTCAAATTCAATTACAGAATTACTGCAAACATTCCTAACAGTTCCATCATAGCAAATGACAACATCACGGAGGATGGCCATCAAATTCTTAAACAATGTTCCTGGTTCAGATAGTCCTCTAGAAGAGCGCACAAGTATCTCTCTTGCTGAGATAGAATGTACCATCTCTTCATACGGGTCCAAGCCATGAAAAAGCACCCCTTGAGTAATCCAAACTCTGCAGAGGGATAATCAATCCTATCATAATATTTACGATTAAAATGTGAAGCCATATCCTCAACCAATGTCTTTGAATAAAATTTCCCCCTATCTGAAAGCTGCACGCCTAAGAATCCAATCTGCTGAACCAACTTATCAATGGCAGACTCACTTTTTGAGTCAATCAAATCACCAAGACCCGACTTCAAAATAAAATTAATAATTGGTTTCTTTACATCGTGAATACACTTTTCCAATTGCTGCTGCACCAATTCATTGTAGATTGACCTCAGTTGTTTCAGCAAAATATCTTGTCTACCAATGCTCCTTTTAATGCTTCTCATCGTTTCCCCATACATGAAAAAATCTTTCAAACTAACACTAAACCCTTCAACAAACAAACTTTCCATCAAAAATGGTTGTAGAACATTGTAGAATCTCATTACCTCCTCAGGACCCTTTCCAAAGAAAATTGAGGCAGCAATTTCATTTATCATTGTCGGAAGAATATCTCTATTAAAATCAAACCTCAAGATTTCGCTACGACAAATCAAGTACTGGCCCCCGGCGCAATCAAAACTGGATGGCAGCACAGATTGCAACATTTGAACGGCAGTCCAACAAGCGCCTTCAGAATAGGCTTTCACAAGAGCATGTTGTGGCAATGATGGTGAAATGAACATGGCTAACTGATGAGCTTCTACTTTAGCCAAAAAGTATCTCTTAAACAACATTTTCAGTGACAGCAGTGAATCAGTAGTAAGCTGCAAATTGAGATTTCCACTGTGAGAACTGAGCAGCTGTTTTTCCAGAGAGAAAAGCTCCAAAACCTCTGCTTTGGCAGCCAATGACTGAGGATAAAACAAGTGTATACAGTCACCATCAAAATCAGCACCCAGAGGTGCACAAATAAGGGGATTTATCTTCACGGTGTGATCATCATGGATGTATACTGAAAGCGCTTGAAGTGAGTGTTTGTGTGTCGTAGGGGGCCTATTGATGAACACAGTGTCACCATCCATTATCCTTCTATGTACAATCTGACCAAGTCTAAGATAGATATGCCCCTTTGAGCTTTCCCTGAGTGAGTAGGTTGACAAACCTTCTCGGTAAGTAAGACACAAGTTCTTATCCACCAGCTCTTGTAAGAAATTTATATTGTGAGAATTAACCCTCTCCTCAAATGTAATCATTCGGGCAACCTCCAGGGGAATTCCAACTTCATTAATACTTTTGTAAGATTCCCCAGTGATTACACTCCTCGACGAAAACCCTGAACCCTTTCTTATGAACAAGGTTTTCATCTTCTCCATCCATGCTTTTGTTGCAGAGTCATTGAGCTCTTTATTCACCCCTGCCTCTACAACACGTGCTGCTTTAGAAGTGCCTCTAACCTCGAAATATTGATGAACTACTGACTGCAACTCAGCTGCTTCCACTTGGTGAGACTCGAAGTTAGGATTACCAGATCTGGAATTACTTATGATTTCTACCTTCCTAAGCAGTTTTCTTAACACTGACATGGAAGGATCCTGCATAAAAAGGAAAAATATGCATTTAGCAGCTCTATAGCATTGTGAGACCCATCTATGTGGAACTCCTAACGGATTAAGATTCAAGTTTATCTGGAGATTCAAATTATAATTTATCTGAAGCAATTTTATAAAAAGTGTTCAAATCACAATTCAAGATACAGTACAATTCAGAACGCCAACAGTATGAATCAGGGGAACCACACAGAAATGCGTCCTGGACACCAGAATTTTGAGGCAAACAGTAAACATTGAATGACACAATTTAAATGATGCAGAAACCTGCAGTTAATTCAAGTTCCATTGTGACCCAATGCAATCCAATAACAAAAAGCCCAAAATCTCTTTTTCTGCGAGAGAAGAGAACTCAACAGATCAATAAATTTGAATTTTTTGAATGAAATTTTAGTGCTGCTTTGATACTTTTCAACTAAACAAGCCACATAAAAACAATGCATATTTTTAAGAAATCAGAATATTAACTAGTGACCAAGCTGTAACCCAGACCCAATCCCCTCCCAAGTTCAACATAAGGTCTGGTTCAAATAACTATGAATTCATGTATTTATTACTTCAAATAATTCCACCCACTCTTGTTAAACTTATGGATTAGAATTTTGTCTTTTGATTATCGTTAAGAGTTAATCTTATAGTCAATATTCTTAAACTAAGTAATTAACATCTATTAAAGCAGACAAGAGCTTCCTAATTCCTATCACAACAAAAAGCAAGCCCCACATGTGCCCAAGCCTCCTCATCAATATTTCTATTCTTATTATGAATTTTACAAGGGAAAATGAAAAGAATAGTGAAATCAAGAACTCGGCCACATCCCATCATTTACTCACCGATGATAAGACACTGATGCCATCTGAAACTTCTGGAACAGACAAACAATTAGGGGGTACCGGTAGTTGCTTCAAGATATATCCTTCTTGGGGGAAATAGCCTTTCCCAACAAGCTTTTTCCTTGTCTCTGGAGGTATTCTTTTGATAATTTCCATAGCCTTAAATATTTGAAAAAATGAAACAACAAAAGAATCAAAGTAAATGCTAAGTTCCATGATACATAAGTCATAAATAATCTGTGTTAGGGTTAGGAATTAGGAACTAGGGCACAATATTAATCCTATGAGGCCTTAGGACTGATTAGGGATAATAGTAACTAGTTAAGGGTAATAGCGGCATATTACTAATCCTATAAGGCCGTTAGTATTAGTGCATTAGGATCTGATTTGTGTAGTGTATTGCTGTCATGTTGTATTTGTTATGGGCTGTTATGGGCCTTGCTATGATTGAGTCTAAGGCTAGCCTATATAAAGGGGAGAGCCTAGCTTAATCACTCATGTATGTTCAATATTGTGTATGAATGGAATGAGCAGTGCAACAGCACTTGCTTCGAATGTGTGTCTTCTCTCAATCCCCTAATTCTCTACAACCTTCACAACATTCCAACACAAAAAAAAAAAACACCAAATAATTGCTAACAGAAACATCAACATGGAACAACGCAGCATTATCCAACTTGAAGCTTAATTATAGACCTAACAAGATCCAACTCAAATCACATATATTATTATTTTAAAATTAAATGATATAAAACAAGAAAATGCCATTTCTAGTGATAAATTAATATCAAGAAATACATGTGCCACTGCAATCCTTAATAAACTAAAAGGAACAGCGGTCGGCCTTGGAATGTTACAAGAAACTTATGATTTATCTTTAATAGAACAGCTGAAAGGGGGGAAGCCTCAAAGGGAATAACCAATGGGATTGTAATATACAAAAATCACGTCAACAGTTTTCCACTTCTTGCTGTGTATACACGGGGCTTTCTATTCATGCATATAGCAAGGAAGAATACATTAACAGTTTCATAGTGAGATAAATTATAATTTGAGGACAATAAGAAATATACATAGACCTATAAAATTCAGATGATACAAAAAACACGAAGTCACACCTAGCTACTAGATATTTACCAGTATTATGAACATGCAGACAAATAAGAGTAACCAGTCATTAAAGTGTCAAGGAAAAAAGGACAGCAGAAACAACCTCATAAGGAAGCAAAGCTCGAGTGTTGTTGCTTTCATAGCGATAGCCATATTTTTGCAAAAAGTTCCAGAAACCGGGACACATTTTTGATTTAGACACCTTCAATTCCAAGTAAGAAGCTCCATCGGCTGTTTTAGGTTTAGCCTCCCGAATAGTAACTTGTGAAGCATTAGGATTCTACAAGGAACAAGATGGAAATATCATAAACATTGAAATACAAAAATAAACCATAGATTCCCACATAGTACAAATTAGCATCAATTGTAAAACCTGCTTAAGCCAACTCAAATAGGGAAGCATTGAACTAGCTGACAGCATAATTATGTTGCCAAGAGAAGACTTAGATTTAATAGAAATGAACAGTATAAAACATATATAAGGAAAATTTGGAGAACAAAGGATACACCAAATTAGAAAGAATGAAAAATGCTGCAATCTTGTTGAATGTCTATCAGTTACACCCCTAATACACAAGGCAAAGGAGTACAGCCTCTACCGCTTCCTTTCTGGAAGGGGCAAGGTCAGGAGGGGGGGAACATGCTTAGAAAAGAAAGGAATAGAATGTAAGCAACTTCTGAAACTTAATAATAGTGGCATTCCTCTCAGACAAACAGTAAGATTGGTACAGAGGAATGGATTTTAAGGGAATGGAAAAAGGAATTAAAATGAGAATGGAATGCTGGGATGACCTAAGATCTAATAAGGTATGTTTTCAGATAGCAATAGGATACTGTTATTTTATTATGCGTGGAAGAACAGAATTAAGATAGCAACGGAGAAGTTAAAAAAGCGACTGACCAGATTAACCTTGAAATGAATTTTTATATATCTTATTAATATGAACAGAAAAATGATAAGAAAAGGCAGAAAGCTTGAAAGTTGTTTTGATTGGAAATCATAAAGCATTATATCAGTTCACATGCCTTTCATTATGTTGAGAACTTGAGAGGGAAATATTATTCTTAATCTCTTTATCAAAAGGAGTACATATAGGCATTTATATAGGCAAACCTAGAACTAACCCTAGAATCTCATAAAGTCTAATCAAATCAAAATCAATTAAACTGATTGAGATATAATAGGAAATATCTTAAGATATAGGTATATCTAATATAACAAAAAGATAATAACTACTCTAAAAAATCCATAATAAATGCATAATATTCCCACACTCCCCCTCAAGTTGGATCATGGATGTAAATCATGTCCAACTTGCTTATACAACTCTCAACTTCCTTAGCACACCCAATCGTCGTCCACGTCAGCAGGTTCTCTTCTGACAACTATGGCCGCCAAGGTCGAGCTGGCAGTTGGTTGGTTCGTAGTCTGAAGTACGGCCAGCATTTCCATGATTTTGTTGAGCTGGTCATTTTGGGATGATTCTTTGGAAGCTTCAATGACATCACTCTTTCTTTCCCTTTCCTTGGCTTCCAATCTGCAGGTTTACCATGAAGGTCCCAGCAATTATCCTTTGTGTCCCGGTTTCTTGCAAATGATCACATAATGGTCGACCTTTACAACCTTTGAATTGAACCGCAAGTGTTGTGGCCTCAGAAGGTACATAAGTAGCAGCGGAATTATTTTGATTCTGAAGAATTGATTTGTGCCTATCCTCTTCATCACGCAAAGTGGTATAGACTTCACGCACAGAAGGCAATGGCTCTTGACTGAGAATTCGTGCCCGAACATCATCATAACTCATAGATTATTTCCTCTTCTTTCTCTTTGCAGTCCTCTTTAGCATCAGCCCCACAATGATGAGTTTTATTTGTTAGGGCATCAAACTCTTGCCACGAGCTAATTTTTCCAGATAATAATCATCGAGTGACTTGTGGTCCTGTTTCAATTGCCATAATTTTTTCTTAACATCAAAGATGCGGGAGCGACTCCCTATAGTACTATATGCCTCACGGAGAGCCTCCCAAATCTCGCAAGGCGATGGAAGATACATGAAACTCTTCTTAAGTGAGGAGGACATCGCGTTAATCAACCAAGAGGATACCAATGCATTTTCTAACTTCCATTTTCAAAATGCCTGGGTTTTCGATTTTGAGGGCTTTTCTACTTCACCATTAATATATTCAAGTTTGTCGCTTCCATCAAGAGCGAGAATCATGGATTGCGACCATTGCCGCTAGTAAGCTTCTCAGAAACAATAACAACGGTGGAGATGTCATTAGACCCAAATTGTGGCACAGAGGACAAGGCATCTGACTTTGTAAACATATTGATATCTCGCGACAACAGAACGGCTGAGAATCGTGATCACAGTGCCAAACAAAGACCCACACCACGAGACCGCCTGGAACGGGCCGGGTTCAGCAACACGAATCGAACGGTGTCGGTATCCGTCGGAAAAGAGGTTTCACGCACTTTCACGCGCTAGGAAGAGCAAGCTATCAGCGTCACGCATATATGCCACGCACCGTCAGAATGAGATCGGACGCTAGGGGAGGGCTGATCGGAGGGTGGAGAGCCTCAACCAAAGGTTCAACGCTACCGCACTCTTTGTATGAACAAGAAGCACGCCAAAAAAATTGAGGGTCTCAAAATATGCTGAGTTTAGGATGACAGAACCAGTCGTCGGACGAGTTGAGGACGACAGGATCAGTCTTCGGACAAGTTGAGGAGCGAGATGACAAAGGAACTACCACCAACGACGATGACAGCTCGGCGACGATGACAGCGTCGAAGAGGAGATGGGTAGTTGATGAAGAAGTGTGCTCTACGTTAGTAGGGTTTTGAATATTTTTAACCTAGCTGTGATACCATGTTGAAAACTTGAGAGAGAAATATTATTCTTAATCTCTTAATCAGAAAGAGTACATATAGGCATTTATATAGGCAAACCTAAAGCTAACCCTAGAATCTCATAAATATCTTAAGATATAATATACCTATATCTAATATAACAATAAGATAATAACTACTCTAAATAATCCATAATAAATGCATAATATTCCCACACATTATACATAGCATGCATGTGTGTACATCGTGGATCTAAAACAGGTTTTTGGGCCTAAACCTCCACAAGGAAGCTTTGTAAGAAAATTAATATATGAATTAGTTATATATAATATATACATATATATAGGAGACTGATGCACCACTTGCAGTGGTAGTTGATAGAAGATATAGTTGTAACCTGCTTCTTCCGAGGTTTTTGCTATTTTAATTTTTTTTTTAAATTATGGTCAGTTTTTTTAATATTTTAGCTAGTTGAAAGAGCCAGCCCAGTCAAGAAAATGTCTAAAACAACACGCTTGGCACTTCTTTCTTTCACTATCGCTATAGTGAAATTGCAGACAATATTCTTAGAATATCAGTTCATAGTTCCTCCAAAGCAATCATTGTTTCACCTTAGCTTCACTTTCATTGCTCTTCCCTTCTCTACTCCTATAATCATCTCTCAACCTCTAGTCTCTTCCTCTCCATCCCTTTTACCTCAAGTCTACAATCACTTGAGGACTTTATTCAATGTTGCATCATTCCCTTCATCACAAATGTGTACACTTTTCAGCCTCAAGGTTTTGAAACCATCACTTCCTCTCATTCAGCCTCACCTTCATCTTGCCCCAGCCGCCTCCTTCATCCCTAGGAGGGAGGGATCTATCCTACAAAGAGAAAGTAAAATCATGGGGGAGAAAGGACCTCCTAGCCATTTCAGTTGCAAATTCAGTATTTAAATCTTATATGCCACTCACAATGATTTGCAGCTAAGACCCTGATATTTGCAACTCATCATTCAATAAAACCTTTTGGGACCTAAACATCGTTCCCCCTATCTTTTTACCATATTCTCTAAGAATGAAAAAAGAACAATTTGATTAGGGTGTGATTGGAAGGTGGGTCTTGATCAGATCAAAGATAAAGCCATAAATATAGGTAGAATCTAGTTTTCCACGGAAGTTGAGATTTGACATGAGAAGCTGATATAGATGTTGTAGAAATGTAGAGGATTTGAGAAGAGAAAGAGAAAGGGGAAGAGAGAATACACAGAATCACATCACTATGCATCTTCATTCATCATGAATCATCATTCAACATAAAAGCATAGCATACAATGAAGAGCCATATGCCTTATATAGGCAACCCCTCAAAACCCACTAATCCAAAATGGTTACTACCAACTAACTAACTAACTAACTAACTAATACAACTAACTCTCTAACTAACTAACTAATACATTCTCTACACCTTACATATCAATATCCCTGTGGCCCCGTCCCAAAAACATCCTTGCCCTCAAGGATGTGAAACAACAAAAACACAAACCTAAAGAACAAAAATTACAAAACTCAAAAATACAAATTTGAATCAATCAAAAACGTCTCCTTTGAAAGCCCACTTTCCGACGACTTCACTCCACGATACTTTACACGGCGCTTTACTCAACCTCTTGCCGGTCAGCCCCTCCGTTCAGAACCCTTCATAGGTAGTCATCTTTGGTTAGCCGTTTCTCAAAGGAAACACCATTGATTTTCTTGGTTTCCTTCAACCGTTGTCCCATACCAACAAGAAGAGGAATCTTTTTTTTCTTTCTTTTTTCCTTCAGCTGTTGTCCCATACCAATAGTAAGAGTTTTTCTTTTTCTTTTTCTTTTTTTCAACCCAAATTTTCAAAGTCTTTTTGTTTTCCTTTTCCAATCAGATCACAAACCTCATTTCAAGAAAGGGGATTTCGACCCTTTCATTTGTAATATCTGTTCGAACCTCAAAACAGCACCAATCCGTCTATGTAGCTCTCGCCAAAGGAAGATTCTCGCACCGCTTCCACGGTTTGGAGAATTCCAGAACCCGACGAGACGAGGCAGAACGGAACATACCCACAATGAAGAACGATTGAACGAGAATCAGACGAGGTAGAGATGCGGAATCTTAAAGAAGTTCGAATCAATCGACGCAAGGTAGAATCCCGATTCCTTCCGACGTGAACCTGATGAAACTGTCGAATATGGCTAGTATACATTCTGGGCGATCGCAAGACGTCGTAGTATCGTCTTGTTCTCGCCTTGAATGTAGAGGATTTGGGAAGAGAAGAGAGGAGAGGGAGAAAACACGTAATCACATCAATGTGTATCTTCATTCATCATTCATATTCAACATAAAAGCATAGAATAGAATGAAGAGCCATATGCCTTATATAGGCAACCCCTCAAAACCCACTAATCCAAAATGGTTACTACCAACTAACTAACTAACCCTCCTAACTCTCTAACTAATACAACTAACTCTCTAACTAACTAACTAATATATTCTCTACACCTTACATATCAAAAGCTGAGTGAAAAGAAAAGGGAAAGAAATGAAAAAAAAAAGAGAAAAAGAATGTCCATGCAGGACCAAACTGAGAAGAAGCCCCTGCTTAGCATTCCCAATGATTGTTAAGTATCTTTGGAATAAGATTGATAAAACTTATGCAATGACTATGATATAATGAAGTTCAATGGAAAATTCGTCTTCGCATTGTTTATTATTTCATCTACAACATAATTTGTTCCCTCATCAGATGAAAAGCCCTAATCTCGGCTGCAACGGAAAGGGAATGGTAGACACAGTAGATTTCAGTCATACCAAAGGTTCTGTTTTGCTGTATGCCTTTTCCTTTTACCTTCTTAAGCATACCAAACATACCATAAGAGTATCTAGAGCACTCAATTTTATTATTTTTCATCTTTAAAAAAAGAGAGACAAAAGTAAATCACTGATATGATAGAGGCAAAATTGCAGAAAATATGATATAAACTAAATCATCTATGCTAAAAGTGAAGGAACCATCTATGTCAAAAAGATACCAGAAACTTAGAAGCTAATACAGTGCTCCAAGTCCAACACATTAAACTGTGCTCTTTAAAAATTTTAAATATATATATATATGCTTGATACAGAAAATGTTATTCACAGGTATCATCATATTTATTGAGTTACCACATATACATATACATGATTCGAATAATAATAAACTGAAATGTGCATATACATACACATGCACACATACATATATATATATATATATACACAACACACACATATATATATACACACACACACACATAAATCAATAGATACAAATATATATAGAGAGAGAGAGGAGGGGGGTTGGTTCATACTGACCCCACAACATTTTGCCAAAAGCTTCTGTGTCAAACCGTTGCTTGCTGCTGGATTCTGAAAAATTATAGGCCAGTAGGTTAAAAATTGCAAGCTAACAAGACAACTATAATCAGATACAAGCAAATTATCAATCATTCACTATCTCTAAAAATACAGTAAAACTTCAGGGAAAAGTGGGGGAAGAATATAACATGAACATATTGTCATAATTTTCCTTAATTAAATGTTTCCTAGTATCTCTACATTATTCAAGTTAGAGGTTTGCACTGCAATCTACAATAGTAGGATGGTTATCACCTCTTTATTAAGCTTACCTTTCAAATCAGACATAATAAGAATATTCAAAGATGATGAGAACCTGTATAACTGATTGACTATTTGAGTGGAAAATAGCCTTTCAAAGAACTAAACTCTCTCAATAAAAGTGTAAAAAAAAGAATATGAACTAAAGCTCCTTCACCTTTTGCATTCAAAAACTACAAGCTACTGAAAAGATTGATAAATTTGCGTTAATGCAACATGCTAAAAATGAATAACGAAAATCCTTATCAAGTGATACCTTGTACTTTTTCATTTTCAAGCAGTGTAAGCACAACAAGCTCAGCATCTTCTTCAATTCACTGATGTGACTTGGATGGTATATTGGAACTGGTAGATTAACGTATCCAAAATGACCTAGAAAATAATAACAAAAGAATATTGATACATTGAGATGCTATTCTTTTATCAAAATAATAGTCAAAGAATGACCATATGCCAACCTTCGCACTTTTCAGCATCAGAAGTGCCACAAGATTCACATCTTCCAAATTCAAGGGGTAGCCCAAGAAATGGATTTGACAGCTGACTAGCATGACTAATTGAAGAGTCATTGATTGATGCGGTACTCTGCCAAGAAAAAGCAGAAATGTAATCAACAATTTAGTCCAAAAAAAAATCAAATATCACTCACTATTAAGATCAGTGATAAATAGTTGAAGCAGACATTACTTAGAAAGCTCTTCTTCAGTTAAAGTAATAGCTTGAGAAATTTAAAGCAATACTCTTAGCAGCTGACCATAAATATAATACCAACAGGCTACGTACCCGAGAATTCATGCTTCATACTATGTTTTAAGCTCCATTGTAATGCTCAACCAAAAAAATGTAACATTTACGACAAAAACTTTCAAGATAACAAAATCATTCAAAAATAAAGTCCTGATACATACATAGCGGAAAATATTCCTGACAAACTTTGCAAGAAGCTCTAGTATTGACAAAGGCGTTCACCTTAGCACCTAAGGCATTGAGGTGAGGCGCTAAAGGGGTTAACACCTCTTGCACCATGAGAAGCATTGGCTTCAGCCAGCCACTCACCTGGCAGCACTTTGATGCTTTCCCATTCATTTGAGGGGGTGCTTTAGGCACTTGAGAATGATGGAAAAAGGGAAATCCTAGGGAGGCCAGCTCAAGTATTTGAAAACAGTATAACTTCATTATAAATCAGAAAAATATGAAATCCAATCCAATAACTGATCAGTAATAAGTTAAAAAGGCCATTCTCACTTTAAAACGTTATTTATGCTACTAGTTTTCTAAGGTTTGATAACTAAACTTATTACTATGAGTGATGACTGAATGATTTTATCATTGAATAATGATGTCATTGAATTATTGAATTAATTAGTGCATTGATCATTAGTATGACCTACGGACTAAGGCTAGAAAATAATTATGTTTGGATAATTAACTTACTGGTGAAATGTAGTTACAACTTACATATATTTTATTCATTAGCCTTTTTTGACGTTATTTCCTATTTTAGAAGCTTACTACACTCGACTGTCCTTTTCCATTTCCCCTGCGCCTCTCAGCATCATAAAGGGTGTTGCCTTGAGGAGCTCATAATACCAGCGCATCAGATCACAATAACACATCTTGCATTGGTCCGATTTTATTTCATTTACGAAAAGGAGATGTTATTTCCTAATCCATATACTACAGGGCTCAACTGATCCATTAGGCAACTCAATTAACACACGTAAATGAAAACAGAAATTTAATTTGAGCTTACAATTTCATGACATGTAGCCAGACTAAATCTGATCCCAACAACTTCAGCATCTAAAATAGTTGAAGATTCCTCCATCAATTTCGGACTTCCAAAGTAATTTTAAGTTCCTGCAAACAAATAATTTATAATGACTCGTATTATTTAGTAAAACCTACAAAATGGCTTTTTCTTTTCTTTTTCATGTCCTTAAGAAGGGATAACTAATTGATAAAAGAGAATGATAGTAGAACATCATTGAGAACAAAAATTCACAAAGCTGAAATTCATCACTAGAAAATTTTAGCATCAGACAACAACCCCTAGAGTAGTACCCAACAAAAAGATTACGCTTCAAAAATGTGCCAAGCTCTTCTTCCTCCCAAGGTCCGAGGAACAAAGAAAAAATTATACAATATCAGGGGCTTGTATGGTCAGACAGGAAACTCACTCAAGGCAACAACTGAGACTTGTGAGTGCAGGAATACCCTCAAGATTTTTTATAAACCTTCAAGATTTCATCAAAACTTCAATGAGTAAAAACGAGCTGGAAAAAAACAAAGAAAAGAAAATTTGAAGAAATAGCAAGAATGGATTCATATTCACTCTCCGACTCAACGACTTCAGAAATGAGAATCCTTCCTTCATTCAGACTAAAATGAAAACGACTTATAAGGGGAAATGAGTTTAAACGGAAAACTAACATGCAAAACAAAACAGGGTAAAATGGCCATCTTTTGGGGTACCAGAGAACCAAAGAAATGAAAAACTGCATGGAAAGGAAGACTAGCATAAAAATGTGCAAAACATTGCTCCCTGCGCTAGGTTCGGAGCCAAAGATGGGGATTAAGGTACAGGTGGTATGCAGGATTCAGAACCTCCGGGAATGTTATAAAAAACACGGGGAAAAAAAGTACGGAACATTTGCCACAATTTTTTCTTCCAAACCCTCGACTTCAAACGAAACAGATCGTCAAACTAATTTTTCCGGCATATTTACCAGAAAATAAAACATTTGATTACCGGCCCACTAAAACGAACCTATTACTTTCTCATCCTCCAAACACAAGCCTTACCTCGAAAAACCAAACCTCCGTCCTTTCAGTAACTCACGAAGCTGAAAGTCAAACCCTAGACCGAAGAATGAGAATGATCAAATGGGTTAGCCACAATTAGCGTCAAAGCTCAAGAGACTAAAGCATTCTGCATGAATCGAAAATGTCAAACCATCAGCTACAAAAATCAGCACACCAGAACAGAGGACGGAAGCACCTGATTCACTGGTTTCTCTCTCTGCGGTACTCGGACTCAGAAGGAGGAAGCGAAGGCAAGAGTGGGAGAGTGAGAATGAGGGGTACAGTGGCACCGAGAGTGTGAGTGTGGAAATGAGCGAAAAATTCGCTTTGCATGAAACGAATTCAATTTCCACAAAATTGAAATTTGGCAATACTGGGTTTTCCGCCCACACAGATGGCCTGCAGCTCTGGGTTTTGGTCGCCCCAAATGACCAAAACGCCCATGACTTCTCAGTGAAAAGAGGAGCGGTTTAATGTTTCTATTTTTATTTTTACTGTAGAAATATTTTTTTTATCACACTTATATAAAAATGAATGGGTCATATTTTTTCTCTTTTCTTTATAAGAGAACCCATTTACTTTTATAAGAGTGTGACAAAAAAATTGTATACAGCAAAAACAGAAACATTAAATCCTAAAACAAAATAACCCAAATTTATAAAGTATGAAGCAATACATAGAAAACAAAAAAATTAATGTTTATATTTAAGACACCACTTACCTTAGAATATGCTTAATTTACATTAATTATTAGAACTTGGAGGATGTGTTTGGTTCAATAGAAGGGAGGGGAGGGGAGGTTAATTGAAGGGAGCATGTTAAAATGAGAGGTTATAGGCTTTGTTTGGTTGAGGGAGAAGGAGGGGAGCCATTTTAATAATCATTGTTTGGTTTAAATATATGGTTAGAGGAGAGAGAGGAGCTTATTAAAAGTTAATAAATATATCATTGCCATTTTATTTAGATTTCTTCCTGATTCTTTTATCCTTATCATTTATGTACGTTTTTAACTTTTTATTTTGATTCCCAGAACTTTAAAAAAGTGTAATTTAAATTTTTTTGAGTTAAAACATAATTTAAATTTCGAAAAACTGAAGAAAAAAAAAAGAACAAAAGTATTTGAAAAGGCTAAAATAGCGAAAAAAGATTTTTAAAAAAACATGATTTACATTGTTGCATTTATGCTGCTGGCGTGAGAATTGGAATATTAAAAAATGGTTTTAAATGTTATGGGTAAAATTGGAATATTAAAAAATGACATCGGCAAACAGTCAAGATGTGGCAAACTAAAAACCCTACTTTTGGAGGAGAGAGAGGAAAGGAGCAAGGAATAACTTCTCTCTTTTACCCTTTCCTTCCTTCCTTTACCCTTTTTATTATTATTGAATTAAGATTTAAAGGTTCAAATTTAATATTTTATAAAAATATTATTATAATTTTATATAAAAATTATATAATAAATTTAAATATATATGAATAAATTTATAGTTTATTATTATTATAAAGTAGATTTTTCTCTTTTTTCTATAACAATGAACTATTCAGTTCAAATTTATTTATATATTTTTATATAAAATTATAATAATATTTTTATTAAATATAAATCATTAAATATCCAATGATGAAAAAAAGTAAAAGATGAGTTAAAAAAGGGAAGGTAAAGGAGAGAAGTCGAGTGGGTATGGAGGAAAAGTACATAAAACTTTACCTATCCATCACTTTTTTCAATTAAATGCATAAACTTCCACTATTTTGTCTCCTTTTTTCTTTCTCTACTTCTTAAAACCAGGTGATCTAAAAAAATTGAATGGTTCACATTTAATATTTTATGAATTTATTGCAATATAAACAAAATAATTTATAATTTATAAAATCTTATAATAATAAATTTGAAAGATATTAATTCTGAACCATCTATTTTTTTAATCTAAAAGTATATATAAGATATTAAAAAATGGGTGAAAAAGAAATTAAAAGGAGCAGAACTTATTGTTAGAATCAACTCGACACTCAAGAGGAGGTGAATTGGGTGTAAAATAAAAAAATTAAAAATCTTTTTGCATCTTAATGAAAGCAATGAATATGATAGCAAATAACCAGTGATACATAATCAATTATTCAAATTATGCATATTAGATATACAAAAGATTATGGAAGATAAGATGCAAACAGTAATTTATCTTGATTCAGTTCAATTAGAAATGACCTACGTCCAGTGCTCAAGCTCCTCCTGAAATTTTCAATCCACTATCCTCTTAAGTTTAAACCGGGTACTTGATAACCACTATAATCTCACAAGTTTGATTCGAGCACTTATGAAGCCACTACAATGTCTTTCATCGAGTCACTCCCTTTACACACCCTAAGGATGCAACCTTGATGATGAAGAGTATTTGATCATTGAGCACATTTCTTTCTATTGAGCTTCTCTTCTTCCGTTGAAGTTCTAAGTATTATCGTTGAAACTTTTCTGACACACATTGTTTTTTGGCCATTGAATCTTAATCCAAGTTTAATCTTCATGTAAACTTGATTAGTAATGTTTATGAATGTTTAGGAATAATATAATCAAGGTTTATATGAATTTGGAGGAGAATTGTGAAATCTGATATGGTGATTAAAACTATGCATAACATCGCTACCAAGATCACTATAGTGATGTGCTTGTGATAAGTCGTCACTCGAGTGATCTTCCTTGGTTTTCAGAAGAGCACAGTGTATCACTTTGGGTTCACTACGGTGATATGATAATGATGAGTGCAAATAGGATTACTCGAGTGGTCACTCAAGTGATCATGCTTCATCTTAATTCAAAGAGAAACAGATCACTAGTCGGCTCACTATGGTTCAGTGAAAATGATGTTAGAACAAAACTTCATCACTCGAGTGATCTCTTGAGTGATATGCCCATTTTAACTCCAAATTAAGCAAATTATCTATCCCCAAAATCTATTTTAATCTACTTTCCAATGAAATAAGAACCAGTTCCAAATTCATTGTATTATAAAACTTATGTTCAAATCTATTGTTGTTGGTCTGGAGCACCATCTATATACAAGTGTGCACTTCCAAAATTCATATATCTTCCATCTGAACTTCTTTGAGCTTGATCTTGGATTCTTTGAAACGCATCTTGAGTCTATTTTTATATGCAACACGTTTCATCTCAATCAGAATTGTGGTATAAGAGATATGTCCAAACTACTAAACATGGTCTAGAATAATTCGAGAAATTCAAGTGTAAACTCCCAAAATTCATAGCTTTTTATCCAAAACCCTTTGAGCTTGATATTGGTGTCATTGCGTTGCATGTGGAGTTTAGTTTCATATAAAACAAGTTTTACCTCAATTAGATATGTTATTAGGGAGATATGGCCAAAAGACTAGGCCTCTATCATGTAGAACGAAAACAAAGCAGAATAAAGTGGTCATCACTCAAGTAGTCACTCAGTGATCATCACTCAACCTTTTTCTTCTTCATCTCCACACCCAAGAGCCAAGAATTATAGCTCAGAAAATCTCACCTCCCTTCTTCAACCTCCTCCTCCTTCAGACCCAAGAGCCAAGAATCAGAGATAAAAACAGGAAAAAGATGTCGACTTGAAGATATAGATCTTTAAGGTCTCAATGCTTTTCTTCTTCTTGTCTCAGCAATGCCGCCCACCCCCTTTCAAGAGCTTCTTTCGGCCTTAGGCTTCTTCTCTATTGGAGGAGCTTTCTTAGCCTTTAGGAGCATCTTTGGTTCGAAACCCAAGCCTTCAAAATCCACGCCTTAGCTCCACCATCGCTCCTCCTCCCTTGCTAACCATGGTCGCGACGAGATGATTGGGAAACACATAGTTGCCAATCATTGTCTCGTTCATGGCCACCGCTTGATACTAAAGCTGCCTCGTTGAGAACTTCACCACCATGAGCAAAGAATTCGGTGATGGTGGTAGTGAGAGAAAGCGGAGGAGGAGGCAGATGGAGAGTGGGATATACGAAGAAAGAGAGAGTAAGAGGAGGAAGAAGACAACTGAATTAGAGAGGAGGGTATTTAAGTATTTTCCCTCAAACTATGATATCTCATATTCTTTCCAATCACTTTTCTATCCTTTCCATTTCTTATAAGCCTTATTGGGATTTTGTAAATTTAGATGCTATTTAACTATATTTTCCCCATAATTTTTGGCATAATTGTTTTTTGATATTTTCATTACTCAACCACCAATATAATTCCAATAGCAAATAGTAATACTCCACAAAAAGGAGCAACAAAACCAGAAAGGAGGTGAAAAACAAGACCCGGAGACTAACAAAGAAACAACCAAATCCTCAAACAAAAACTAAGAAGAATGAAAACCATCCAGTTTAAGCACTCAAATCCATGCCAAAATCTCTCTCACATTTCACCCCTTGAACTAATTGGAAGACAACCAAAGACAAATTGTTTTATACAATCTAATGTTATATTTTAGAAAAATCATGCCACATATATTATAATTGAGTAATTTTTAACAAACAAAGGCAATTTTATATACAATCTAATGTTGGGAAATTTACTAAAATAAAAATAAAAAATAAAAAATTACCAATTTGGAGCACTGTTGAAACTATGTACCAAAGTAGTTACAAAGAAAGCTTGGGGAGAGAAATGAACTTTAGAGGAGGAAAAGGAATGGAAAGGAAGATTTGAAAGATGAGGAAGATGACTTGAGTTGTTTGGTAGGAAGAAAATGAAGAGGTGGTAGTTGGTAAGGAATTAGGAAATGTCTATTTTACCCTCAAAAGAAATTAATTCAAAATAATAATAAAATTTGCTAAAATATATTTTAAAAAATATATTATTGTTAAGTTCGAACTTTTGAAGAAAAAAAAATTCGCCAAATTTGAACTTTCCCGCCAAATTTGAACTTTCCCGCCAAGTTTGAACTTTCCCGCCAAGTTCGAACTTCCCGCCAAATTTGAATTTCAGGGGTAAATCTGTCAAAAAACCATCTTCCCGAGAAGATGGCGCCTTCCTTCCATTTTCGGAGGGAAAGCATCTTCCCTCAAATAAGGAAAATGTCCAATTCTAGTGAGTTGTTGGATGGACTTTTTTAACAAACACCCAAAATCCATGGGAAGATTGATATCTTCCTTTCCCTCCCTAGACTTTCTTTCTAACAAGAAAACCATTCGGTTTAAGCACTCAAATCCAGGCCAAAATCTCTCATATTTCACCCTTGAACTAATTGGAAGACAACCAAAGACAGTTTTTTATACAATCTAATGTTATATTTTAGAAAAATCATGCCACATATATTATAATTGAGTAATTTTTAACAAACAAAGGCAATTTTATATACAATCTAATGTTGAAATTTACCAAAATAAACATAAAAAATAAAAATTACCAATTTGGAGCATTGTTGAAACTATGTACCAAAGTAACGCCGACGCCACCGACGGTGGAGTTAGAAATGACGCCACTAGTGGCGCGGCTTTACTTTGCACATAGTTTCAACAAAGCTTTCTCCAAATTGGTAAATATTTTTTTAAAAAAATTTATTTTAGTAAATTTCTCATCTAATGTTATATAGAAGTATTATAGGAAAATCATGCCACATATATTATATTAATTTTTAACTTTCAATAGCTTTTATATTAAAAATAGGACAAGATAAGGAAAAGTTTTTTTTTTTGATATAAAAGATGGCGAAGCCTATATTAAAAAAGATACATTACAAAGAAGGGAAATTAATCCCAAGCACTCTTGGTTAACCCAAGATCTCAAATAAAAAGGACAAACGTCAAGTAAAGAGGATTTAGATATACCCACTTTAGCTAAAGCATCAACAATCCTATTTTGTTCACGGTTAATGCACTTGACTTGGACACGCCAACTTTTGTGTAGAAATTCCTAATTTTAATCAACTCGGAGGCTTCCATTGTCATGCTCTAATCCAGATTAAATTCAACACTTCCTCAAAGATCGATTCAACAATTACTTTCCTTAGCCCCATATCCTGTGCCAATTGAGTCCTTCAAGAAGAGCCCATTCCTCGGAGAAATAAGTTTGACATATTCCAATCGCTTAGAAAATCCCATCACCCATTTACCAAAGCAATCTCTAATGACTCCTCCACACTCACCTTGGAAGAGTTTAGATTCATAGCTCCATCAACATTCAATTTATACCAACCAAGAGGAGGTTTAATCCAAGAAGACCCACTTAAAACACCTCCCTACGCGGAGTATGTATAATTTCAGAACCAACAAATATCTTGACCAACTCAATGAAATAATGACCGGAGATCTCTTGTTTACTAAAATTGGCTTGAAATATAGCACAATTCCTCCACTCCCAAAATTTCCGCATTGAAACACCAAAAAATAAACTCCAAGTACAAACTCTCATCCTTACCCAACTTGCCTTTTAAATTCATAATCAACCAATTAGACAAATTAGAAGAGAAGAAACCAAATACATACCCGGCCGCAACACCTTCACCACATATCCTTAGCAAAGGAACAATCCCTTAGAATATGCAGATATCTTCAACACTCCGCATTACAAGATTCACAAACCGCGAAACGGAACTCCAAGTACTCCTCCAGGACATTAGTAGTAAGTTTATTCAATGCCACCTTCCACAAGAAGAGGCGGATTCTCTCAACACCGCCCATTTCCAGTTGTCTTGAAGATAGACTCCTTACACTAGTTTGGTAATTCTCAATCAAAAATAGGAGCTCTTAACTAGAAATTGCCATCAATGTACATACCCCAGATCATAAAATCATTCCTACCAAAGGTCTTGGAGGTAATATAGAAGCCAGATGGCTTAAACCCTCCAAACTAATAACTTGAGTAAGCTTCAAATTATCCCAAAATCCCCTCTTGCCCAATCAAAGAACCACCGACGTATCCTCGCCTAAGGAAAGAGATCTCAAACAAAAATTCTTCAAACAAATACCTGCTCCCAACCAAAGAATCATTAAAAAATTAATTGTTTGACCATCTCTAATTTGCCATTTAGTGCCTTGATCCACAATATCACTTTGAGAACAAATAAATTTCCAAAGCTTGGAATCTCCACTTTAGAATTTAATAGATCTTCTTCATCACGCAACATGTATTTATGAAAGAGAACCTCACCCATAGACCTTTAGTCCCATAACAAGCTTCCAAGCCAACTTTGCCCCACAAGCTCTATTCATCGACCCAAGACGCCCGAGTCCCAATCCCCATACTCTTTGGGCTTAGTAATTTGGTCCCACCCAATAGCATGAAAATGCCTAGAAGACTCATCGTGGCCCCATATGAAATTTCTTTGTAGCCTCTCCACCTCCAAACAAACACTCCTAGGCAATTTAGAGACTTGCATAGGATATAAAGGAATAGAGCTAATTACCGACTTAGCCAACGTAATTCTCCCGCCATAGATAGACAGTTTGCTTTCCATACCCCCAATTTAGATCTCACTCGGTCAATAATATACCTAAAATCCTCCTTATCCCTCCTCGACTCTAGATAAAGGAAACCCAAGATATCTCCCAATTTGACTTGAAATAGGAATTTGAGTTATGTCTTTAATCCTCATTTTAATACTCACAGGAACTCTAGGGGAAAAATACATAGAAGATTTTGCTTTATTAATTTTCCCTCCCGAAGCTAACATGAAATCATTTAGGCATTTCATCATTCTCTCTGCTCGACTGTAAATCAAGCGCTTCCAAACAACAACAAGTCATCGGCAAACATCAAATGCGAAATATTAGGGCGATTTAGCCACATATATAGGTTTCCAACTCCCATCCTCAATCGTCACAAATCACATGCGACAATCGATCCATGCATAAACAAACAATAATGGTGAAATAGGATCTCCACTGCCAGTAGACTTACGACTAGGAGTGAAAACTCTGTTTGCTCTCCATTCCATAACACATTATATGAGACATAAGAAACACAGGAGATTATAAGGGCAACAAAATTAGCTTCCTGACCCACCTTAAGCAAAACTTGCTCCAAAACCCCCAACTAATTCTATCATAGGCTTTTTCTAAGTCAATTTTCATTGCCATAAGCCCCCTTTACTTCTATTCTTATTCATAATGTGCAACACTTCAGCCTATAATGATGTTATCATGAATTTGCCTTCCCTTAATAAAACTAACTTGAAATGGCGAAATTAAATCATTCATAATTCCTCTCAATCTTAAAGCAATTAACTTAGCAACACATTTATAATGGATCGTATACGCAGAAATAGGTCTAAAATGCGACACTAGTTCAATATTTTGCTGCTTTAGGAATAAGAGTAATAAGAGTTTTATTAGCTTCGAGAGAGAGAAACCTTACCTCGAAATGTCTTCTTCACAAAATTGTAGATAGAAGGACCAACCACATTCCAATTGGACTTATAGAAAAAAGATGGGAAGCCATCATATCCAGGAGCTTTGAAACATCCCAAAGAGAACATAGCAGCCTTTGATCTCCTCATCATTGGGAATCCTTCCAATATCCTCCGAATTAAGGGATCAACGCTATTAAAATTTGAGATTGTTTGCAACTCGGGACGTTGTTCTCGCTTGCAGGACTATATAGTTCCTTAAAATAAGAAAGAACCATCTCCTTGAGGTCTTCCACATTATCAACCCAATTCCCTGCATTCTTCAACATAGAAATCTTGTTATGTCTTCGCCGCATCTTAGTCTTAAGGTGGTAATATCTCGTATTACGGCCACCTTTAGTAATCCATTCAGACTGGATTTGATGCCATTTGACCTCTCCAATTTTAAAACTCTTTCCAGATCCGATTGAAGTTCCATTTCCAAATTACATAGGAACTCCGAATGAGGATAAGCACCGGATCTTTGAATGCCCCCAATCTGACCATAATGTTATGCTTCGTTGTTCAACCATACCAAAGACTTCTTTATTCCATCTATCCACCAAGACGGAAATCGATAAGGAACACTGAATATCCTCACCAGATTCCATACTTGTAGATAAGAAATCTTTAAAAGACTCATGCTTTTCCCACATAGCCTCAAATCTAAAAAGACGACTACCCTATTACCGCATTATAAATCCCACACTTGGACATAATGGGTTATGATCCGAGAACCGAGTACGCGAGTTACCCGAACTTCACAATTTGAGAATTCCATCGAAAAGCTTCATTTGCCGAGCACGATCCAATCGCTCATACAATCGTCGACCACCCATTACTCTTGGCCCACGCCAAGTATACTTTGGACCTCTAACCCCAAGTCGATAATCCACAACGCAACATCCGCTCATTATACTGGTTGATTCTAGTGTCATTCCCTGAGACCCACCAACTCGTTCACCCAAAGAGCTAATATCATTAAAGTCCCCCAATGTGACCCACTACGCCGTAATGAAAGACGCAAAATCCTCCGTGAGCACCCCAAAGTTCTTGTTTCAAAGAATAGTTAGGAATCGCATAAATCGCAAATGGGAAAAAGGCAAGAAACCCACGATTGAACACTTAAAATGTAAAAATTGGCGATTCATAACAAGAACTTGAACACCAATTATCACCAACTTCCACGCAGCCACAAGACCCCAGATCTTCCTATACTCGAAACACAGGAGAAACCATCGAAACCCAACGACGATAGGCAAATGGAATCTATCCCCACTTTCACTCTTGGTCTCCGATAGGATAATCATCGCCGGATTTCTCCTCCGACATACCAATCGGATATGACGCATAAGACTAGGACTACATGCCCCACGAGCGTTCCAGATAAAGATATTAGCCATAACACCGAATAGATAAAAACAAACCCAAAACAAGCTAAGGCCTGACAACCTTTTTATTTTTATTTTGATATAAGGCCGCATAACCTAACACACACTCTTATTGAGGTTGCGCTTGGGAACCACCCCTATCTCCAGCGTGGCCCAAAGTCTGCCCAAAGCCTCAAGTCCAACCTCTTGCACCATCACGCAATCAGGAGCAGACTGGGACCCACTCGCGCCCATATCACTACTATGACTCATCGCTGTGTCCTGCCTGCACTCGGGCCACCTCACCATCTAAATCCAGCAATGTAAGAGGCCGCCTAAAATTTCCTGCACAAGCCCAATTGAAGTCTAGAATCACCTCGATCCAAACTTAGCCCCAACAAGCTTTCATCTTCCAATTGTTCCTCCACTACCATACCCTGCGCACCACCAAAGTGATCCACCAAATATTTGGCGTGTAGCTTCTCCATTGCCAGATCACCACCGCCACAATCAAATCACCTACTTTCCCAAACGCCTCCTAGGCCTTTTCTCGCCTCACACCCTTTTGACCCCCAGCCTTTATCCTTTTCATTAGACATTTTCTTGCCTTTTCCACTTTCTTATTCCCTCCCTTTTTTTTCTCCTCGCCCATTCGTACACCCGAATCGGCCCCAACCGTCTCCCCGCTCTTGCTTCTCCCCAGTAAATGTCACATCTCCCATACCTACAACAACCGCCTTTTTGCTTCCTCCCTACACTCGCCACTAACATCTCCTCTCCATCAAGAAGAACTCCGAATCTAGAGCCCTTATCCCGAGATTAGCACTTCCTTCCAAATTTCCTTTACCCATACTTTTCTTTTTACGAAAAACTTTCTTCACCACCTTCCACGAATCTTGATCACAAGCAACAGTCCCTCCATATCCATTTCACCATTAGAACTCGCCTCCTTCTCGCTGACGCTCTCTCCACTTGTTTCGCATTCCTCAACCTCAAATACAATGCTCGCCTTATGCCCATACATACCACAATTAATACACGCACCATGAAGGCCCTCATACTCCAAACAATAATCCTCATCATCTAAAGTGAAACCAAATGCAGAATCGCTTACTCAAATCAACAAGAACACGAATACGAGCATAGTGGCCCCTAAGTTGACAAGAGGTATTGAAATCAACCTTAATGATATCCCCTATTCTATCCCCAATCCATTCCGAGCCTCTTTATCATAATACTCAAGAGTAATCTTAGTGCGCCTTACCCAAACACCACCTTATCTATAGTAGCCTTTCCTGTTGAAACATAGGTTCCCAAGGCCTCACCGTGAGATAATGATCAAACAACATCCAAGGCCCTCCAAATGAGAGCATTCAAATAATCTTCCTTGTTGGTCACTTTAACAACGAAAAACCATGGCGAATATTAATTAATGTAATGACTCCACGTTTTGCCCAAAGAGATTGAAGGATGGCCAAGAAACTTTGTAGCCAATACTCCTCCCTAAAAGTTTCACAATAATCGCTTGACGCCACGCTTTATGGAGACGCTTCTTCATCTTCCCGAGAATACAAACTTTGGAAAATTCTGTTCGGATCCTCCGTTATACAAAGATAATGGAGTACCATCCTCCATATCCGACTCATTCTCCATACTCTCTAAAGTATCATCATCAAGCCTCCTCCCTTTTCAACTTCCTCTCGCTATTTCCATTCCGATTAAAGCCTCAAGCTTCTCAATAACGACATACCAAGACCCCAACGCTTGTTCCACTCTTACTCGACTAGGCCACTCCTCAATTTCCTCCGAACACTCTCCATTTTTTATCTTCTTAGAACTCCGATGAAGCGCATCATCATCTTCTACCGATGTTGGAACCAGAGCACCTTTCTTACCCAAAACTATCGCCATACCTCCTGCTTTAAATTGTGAGAGTTTCGTGACCAGTAAAGTACATGAATTATTCCCTCTCACTTTTGCAAAAACGACAAAACGGTGTCGTTTTTGTTGAGCCTAAGTAATCTGACTCCAAGGCACAAAACCATCTTATAGAAAAAGGCGAGTTATTGTTGTACAGATTACTAAAATTAGGCAGAAAATACACCCATCCACCACCCTTTAATGAATTCCAAGAATAACATGTTCACTAAAGGACAAACCTGAGCAAACATGCTAAAATAGGGTAAAGTTACCTATGTTCCAATTTGGCACTTTTACCTTCTCATCAACTTGTGCTTTTTCAATTTTAGTATCATTATTAACAACTCCTATATTTATATTGATAACTTTTATCCGAATTTTTAAAAAAATATAGAGAAAATGACAATGATCTCAAGGAACATACAAAATATCAAAAATTTCAAACCCAAAATCACATATCAAAAAAATCTCTAAGGACTTTTGATATTATTCAGTATTGACAACATGAAATGCTATATTCACAACAAAATTTAAACACTGATTTTGTTTCAAACTTAAGTCCTTAAGCGTTTAGAGGTCATTTACAATGAACAAACTATATTCATAACGAGTGCTATATTCGAACAAAATTTTAAACTTGGTCATTCACAATGTAAAAGCTATATCTACAACAATAAATGCTATATTCACAATAAAATTTAAACACTTGGATTTTGTTCCAATGCAAATAATATCAAAAAAGTCCTTAGGGACTTTTTTTATATGTGATTTTGGATTGAGACTTTTTTGATATTTTGTATGTTCCTTGAGACCCGACTATCATTTTTTCAAAATATATTAGCCCGTCGTTTATAACTTTAGTGCCTATTTGGATAAAAACACTTTTCAGCTTGAAACAATGGTTTGGTAAACGTGTAGCCAAACTTGTGAAAAATGAGTTCACATTAGGTGCACACAATTATGTGCTCATATCTCTAATTAGAGGTATGAGCATTTTTTTAATTTTTTTATATTGTATTTATATAGATTTAAATTATATGCTGCTTTCTAGGATTTTTTTGCATATAGTATCTCAAATTAATTAGTTTCCATCAAAAATCCTTAAATCAAAGATATAATTTAAATCTATATAAATACAATATATAAAAATTTAAAAAATATATATATGCTCATACCTCTAATTAGAGGTATGAACAAATAAGGAGCACATAATTATATGCATATAACGTGGATTCGAAAAAAATGGAAGAAGCACCGTTTTATCCTAAACCATGGTTTTGGAAAACCAAAACTTTTCCCCTCTTTCTCTTTCCTTCCCCATTTTCCCTCTTTTCCCTTTCCTCTTCCTCTCTCCTTCCCCATTTTGGTAATGCCGGATTTTAAGCCCTTTATATATTATACACCCAGTGACACCATTGAACATAAACCCACAATTCCACAAATCCATCACTAAATTGGGGAGCTAATTCAGTCACATTTTAAAATATTTAAGTCTCTACAATTTATTAATACATATATCTTTGAACTATTTTATCATTATGAATGTTGACTAAATGTTATAATTTTAATTTTATAGACAATTTTATAGACAATTTTATTATTTTACTATGAATTTGATGTTAAGTATCTTTGAAATGGAATTTTATACTTTATATGTAATTATTATATTTCTTAAGTAATTTGCACATGAAAAAAATTATACTGATAACAATTATCCAAACACTCTCATCTGATCAACATCACTTTTTTTCAAAAAATTTATTTTGCTCAGAATTTATTTTCTAGAATCACTTTTATCATTTCTTTTCTTTAGAAACTATAATCCAAAAGTTGATCCAAACAGAGCGATCGATGACGGGTCACCGACGCCTGAGCTCTGAGGTGAGCAAGGGGTTTTAGGGATTTTGAAAAAAAAAAGTAAGGAATTTGATGGGGAAAGAATTCATTGTCGTTTTCATAGTTTGAGTTTCCAAATTGTCATGATTAACTGATGTTGAGATTTATGTATCACAGATTTTTATTACAAAAATATGGCTTTAAGTTTTGTTGAAGGGAAATTTTTGTTCATTTTATAATTTTTTACAAATTCAAAACATTATTTATTAACTGATTTTATTATATCCTTAGTTCCTTACTTATCGCAATAATTTTAATCTATTCAGACATAATAATAAGGGACAATTTTAATAATTTAGTTTACATTATAAAATAAAATATAAAAACACTTTCATTTTAATTTGACTTAAACCTTTAATTTGATGGCATTCTTTTTATTTGTATTTATTTTTCATGGTATTGCTTGAGAAAATAGGTTAAAAATTAAAGAGGGTATTATTGTCATTGTAAATATTTTGCATTTTCTTTCCACCCTATTCTTCCCTCAATCCAAGTACATGAGTGATAATATCTTCTCACTATTTTTCTTTTCCTCCCTTTTCTCATTCCATAATTTTCTTTCCAATATAGGTAGAGTTGAGGATAAAGACCGGCCCTTCAAAAGCTTGGGCTTAAACAGGTCGGTTTGACTTCTATAAAACTCATAATATACTATCATGTCACGGCTTAGCTTGTGGGCTTTATGCACAATTAACCGAAAAACACCATTTTTCTATCTTTTTAGATAAAAAAGTTGAAACAATAAATTCCTAATTTAAGACATTAAATATCATTAAAATTAAATTACAAAGAAATAAAATTAAAATAACAAGGTGGGTGGATGAAAATTTTAACACTTTACACATACATGCTTACACTATCTCACATGAAAACTGTTATTGGTAGCCAAATGACAATAGACTTATATTTGTTTTTAGGAAGAAACAATCTCTATAAATATCTAGCTATCTACACCTAAGAATTTAGCTTAGGTGATGACTGAAATCGCAACGTAATAATTTGAGGAAAATTTAACTTGTCTTTATAAAATTCATTTTCAAGTTTTACAATCTAGTTACTATTTTGCTTTAAATTGAAATACATTGTTATTAAAACTCATAAATTATAGTTAAAATCACTATAAAATCATTATGGAGCGTTTTCCAAAAATATCTCAACTTCTTGACATGGGCCCCGCCACTTCTACTACTATCAATCCAAACACAAATCAAATAGCTTTTAAGCTACTCTCCCTCGAGCTTTTTTAAAGTCGGATAGCTTTTAAGAACCGCTCCTACCGCCAACCCAAATGCACCTCTATTCGATGTCCAAATTAACCTATTCTTTAAAGTTTAAATGAATAAACCATTGTGAAAAGTTGAATAAATCAAACCGTTTTAAAAATTCATTTTTTTAAAGAGTCATAAATAAAATTTGCCTCATCACTAATAATATAAAAATGTTTAGTAGTAAATAAACAATTTTTTAAGAAAAAAAGGCCTAAACAGGCTAGCTAGTTTAGGCCCTCGACCCATTAGAGTTTGGCCTTTTTAGGCTTGGTTGCAATTTGATGGGCAAATTTTCGAGTCCACATAAGGTGCTTAGACCTTATGTGCTTATTACATGCTTATACCTCAAATTGAGGTATAAGAATGTAATATATATATATATATATATTGTATTTATTTATATTTAAATTATGTGTTGCTTTCTGCAATGATTTTTGCACCAAAGATTATGTCAAATTAATTAGTTTTCACTCCTGCATTCGAAATATTTATGCGTAATACCAAGTGTCATGGAAACTAATTAATTTGAGATACCGGATGCAAATTTTTTTTTAGAAAACAACACATAATTTAAATATAAATAAATACAATAAATAAAATAAATAAAAAATTACATGTTTATACCTCAATTTAAGGTATAAGCATGTAATAAACACATAAGGTATAAGCACATTATGTGGACTCCAAATTTTCAAGCCCGATGCTCGATGCTCATGACAACAAGACCTAAACAGACGGGACCCATTTTCCCACTCTAAATATAGCGTTAGACTTTTTGGATGGAAAGAAAAATAGGGAAGAACACTAACAAGGAAACTTTCAAAAATACTAAAAGTGATGTTTTACAACTTTTAAGAGTTTTTTTCCCAATATTCTTTACTCTCTAATTTTCTTATCATCCAAATTAAGAGTCAGGTATTATCTCAATTAATGTGAAATATTTTCTGGAAATATTTAGAGAATTTTAAATATAAAGATAATGACAGTTCTCGAAAGTTTATGCTTCCATTTTTCATTTTTAATGTTATCAAAGAGAACAGCCAATTTGTAATGTTCTATTTAAAAATAGATACTTGTATATGTAACCCAAAAAATAGTACTTGTACAATTTTATTGATGAAAATTCGTTGTTTTTTTGGGGCCAGGATGTGAAAGTTCGTTGTTGGAAAAAGGAAATTCTAATGTGATTGAAATATGTTTGCTAGATCCCTCGTTCTTACTCAACTCTGGTAAAGGGCTTGACACTCTCTAAAGGGAGGGTTCGATCCTAGAGTTGGTCAAGACAATGGGAGGTATCCTAACTCCTGCAGGCTCTGTGGTTAACGCCCGAGATAATAGACGGCTCGCCCGCCCAACATCTAGGTATCACCTAGGAGGAATGGAGATTTTGCCTTGCTTTGGATCGTGGGTGAACCCAACCCCTTTCCTAAAATTTTATTATAAAAAAAAATATTTGTTTGGTAGATTGTTAGTATGTTTATAGCAATATCTGAACCTAGAAACATTGAATCTATATGATTACTTTGAATGATGATATCCACCATGTTAGATATGCTTACAAGAGTATCACGTTATTTGAACTATGTCTAATAAAAACATGACAACTCATATCATTTTAATTCTAGTTAGTTGATGACTCATCTAAAAAAATTATGTTAATTTTAAGAAAAATATTGATTGATCATTTTATTTTAGTTTTTATTTCAATTTTTTTACTTAAAAAATATAAAATTTAAACTTTTTCGGATGAGTCATCACCAATTATAATTAAAATAATGAGTCATTACTTTTTCATTTGATAGAGTTCGGATGACGTGGTATTCTTAGAGTATATAAGTATTTCTTATATTTTTGGGATAAATATTTGACTGTGTAAAAATACATTAAATTTTACATTATATAATTTTTTTAAAAAAACTTTCTAAATCGATTTTTTTTGGAGGGCCATTGTATACACTAAGATCCACCATTGGAGGTAACTGGTTTGAAACTCAATTTTTCCAACATTAATACCTTTGCTCTGTCAACATTAGTGGAAGACTTATTTTATATTCCACAAGTCTTAATTATAGGATCAAGTTTGTAGTACAAATTTACACTACAAACTTGGTCCTACGAGATAGTAACAATTTTTCCTACATACTCTAAAGCCATGTTTGGTATGAAGATTTGAATTTTAATAAATTAAGAATATGATGAATGGGAAATGAACATGGAAAAGCATTGCCCAAGTTTGGCGCTGCCTGTTTTGCCATTGATAAAACAAAAGGGTAAAATGAATTGCTATGTATTTTGGCGCCAATGGCAAAATATAAGCGGAAAATGTGATTCCCAAGTATACCCTTTTTGGGTCAAAACTCAAAACCAAGTATACCCTTGGAATTGGATACATCATATTAAATTATTTTAAAAATCTGACCCCATTACAACCTCCATTGCCTCGGGGAAGAGGTGGAGGGACCCAAGTAAAAAGATTATGCCATGTTTATCCCTCCTCTTTATCTCTTTGGTTTTATATAGAGTTGTCAAATGGCCACCTATTAAACCCCATGTTTAGCCCCTATACTTTTAACTCTCATATGATGGGGTTATTTTGGCCCTAACCCAAAATAAACCCCACTCATTTGGGTTATGTTAGGCCAACCCATGGCCACCAATCAACTCCGTTTCCAACATTCGAAATTGTACAAATTTATACGAAACTACACCTCCTCGCCTTCTTCAATCAAGGGTTGGATTCAGTTCACAACTCTAAATTATTTTAGGATGTTGAAAAAAATATTTCTTGGTATTGACTAGTACTTAAAAAATACTTCAGGTCTCAGAATAAATTATGATGTGTAAATCGTTTACATGGAATTTAAATAATTTTTATGCTCTTTTGTCGTTTTTTATGTTGTTAGTTACAGGTTCTTTGTTTTAATTAATAACTTTTCAGCATCAAAAGCATAAAACTATTACAAAGATGATTGGTTTCTATTTTAATCATATATTTCTATTATATTTTAAATTATAGTACTATCTCTTGTCCTAATTATAAGACGAGTTTGTAGTATAAATCTTTGAGGAATAATATTTTTACATCTATTATTAAATTTCAACCATTTGATGATAGATTTTTATTATATTTAAAATTATAGTAATATTTTTACATCTATTATTACATTTCAACCATTTGATGAGAGATTTTTATTATACTTAAAATTATAGTAATATTTTTACATCTATTATTAAATTTCAACCATTAAAAATTGATCCAATCGTTGAAATATTAAATTTGTATGTATTGCCCAACTAAAAGAATGATATATCAAGGGTGATAGAACGAAACATATTTTACCAAAATTCTTCTTTATTTGTGACCTTAAAAATGATGGTGAAATCGATATCCACAAATCCGTTCAAGTGGAAATCTAGCGGTTTATTTACCAAATCACTTCCAAGTACAATCTTTGAAAAACTTGTCCATGACATTGGTCTTTGCGAGACTCAAAGATCTCAACCGATGTTGTCGAGAGGGAGACAATACACGTTGTACTCTTTTCCCTTATTTAGGATTTGTTCCACTGAGTTTTCCTAAGAAAGTCTTTAACGAGACAACACCGACATGTATGAATGAATGATGTACTATTTTTTTTGGCTAAGTTTTTGTCCCCCTTTGGATTAGTTCAAGTTTTCATGAGGCACATTCATAATAGATGTCAAAGGAGTATTATGAATATATTAATTATATTGATGTCCATTGACTCTTGGCCTCTCATATTTTAGTTAGCATTCATGAATAGTGGTTAGGAAACTAAAAGTATATTTAATGTACATTTAGATGCATGAATGATACAAAGGGCCATCTAATGTATATTCATCTATATTAATTGTAGCATTCATTGTATCTTAGTGGTGGTGACCCTTGAGGGTGACTCTTAGGCGCCTATAAATAGAACATTGTAATAATAAGAAACACAAGAAACTAAATAAGAATTACTCCTTCTTTTATCTTGAATTTTCTCTTCTTTCACTCTCTTATCTCATATTTATGTTATTCTCATAACATAGATTAGTTTTTGATTTTTTTGTATTCTTTTTATGGATACCAAGGGCTAAACCCCTTCTCAATTAAGCTTATTATGTATATAAAAGTTGAGATCAACATAAAGGTAGTCTGGTAGTGTAAGGGCTTGTTAAATCTTTTTGAGTCTCAAGTTCGAGTTTAAGAAGAATTACTGTGTTGGGAGGGAGGCTACGAACCGGATATATATATATATATATATAAGTTGAGAATTTAATCGTTAATCATATGTCTAAGTAAACCAGAGTTCCTTTTAACCCCTTCAAATGAGAGTTCCTTTTACTTAGTTACTTTTGTACTTCATCAAACATGTATATGTAATATATTGGTTAAAGTATGCATTTGATTATTTAAGTTTGCATCAAATTTCAACTTGGTCTTTTAAGATTTAAAAGTACACTTTTAATTCATTTACCTGAACATCTTAATTTTATTTAACAAAAAAACGCTGATACAATTGAATGATGTCAAATTACGTTTAAATTTTAATTATTTAATATAATATTTTTATATTTTAAAATTTAACCATGTTTTATTAGTATTTAATTGCAGAATTACTATTTAAATTTATTGATAAAGTATTTTTCATTAAATGAAACTAAGAGGGTTAATATTAAAGGGCTAAAAGTGTACTTTTTAAACTTAAGATGGATTAAAATGAAGTGATATAAAATTAGAGAGCCAAATATATATTTTAGCCTAATATATTTTATTTCAATTTACATATTAATTAACATTGATGGATAGATATAAAAATTAACAAGTATTTAATGATGCATATATTTGAGCCGAAGTCCAAGCCCATATGAACACGGACCCATATGTTCTATCTGAGCCTATTTTGAAGCCCATGAATGAAAGCTCCAACTTCTCAATATGAAGCCCATGAATAGAAAGTTGGATGGAAAAAAAAGGAAAATTCATTTTAGGGCCATTTTAACGGAAAAAACCTAAAAAGGCCCCAAAATTCTGACAATCCCAGAAAATGTCCCAGAGCCTTTTACGGGATTGTCGAAATCTTGGGTGAGTTGTTAACGTGGGCGATATAGTTGTTACTTGGGTAAGTTATTAACAACTAAATCGGAGCCATTAACAACAATTTTCTTTACAACTAAATCGATCTGGTGCAGTATATCGAGTCCCGTTAACAGCTCACGTAGATTACTGAAAATCCGAGAAAGGCACGAGCCTTTTAAGGATTATCGAGAATCTTGGGAATCTTTTTGGATTTTCCTATTAAAGGGCCTTGAAATAAATTTTCTCGAAAAAAAAATTAGAGAGCAAATAATTAAGAAAACTATGAGGAAAAATTCTGAAAAAAATGAAATTTTTTAATTATTTTTAAAAGTTTTCTCTCTAATATTCTATCCTCTTATTTTTTTCCTATTTTTTCCAATGAAATATAAGAGAAAATGTGTGTACTAGCATAATCCAACCAATTGACTTTAGAAAGCCGCATTTTTATTTTTCCAGTAGTCACGCCCACAACATAACCTTATAATCTAATAGGGTTAATGTGTAAATTTACTTGGAAGTTTTAGCTAAGGAGCAATGTTGCTGTGAAGTTTTTCAAGTTGACAATAAATTTTGAAGTTTAAAAACATAGCAATATTAGCCTATACCATTAAAAATCAACATTGACCGTTAATTTTTTAACGGTAAAAGGGACATTGTTTCATTTAACACTTTCAAGGCACATTGAAACTCAAAAAGTTCAAGACAACATTACGTCTCATTGAAAACTTTCAAAACAAATTTGTACTTTAACCTCTAATCCACTATTCTATTGTGAAGATGAGGCTTAGCACTTATATATTTTAATGAGACTTATTTTTCAGTATTCTATTTATTCGAATGTTATTAGAACTTCACATGTTATTATTGTTTGAAATTTAAATCATCTTATTTTTACTAATATATGTGTGTGTAATTTATAAATATAATAAGTTATCATAACTAATATTTATAATTTTTAATCTCTCCATTGTTTTATTATTCATTCCATCGTACCAAACATTAAAGTTAGAGTTGTATTCTTCACTTATCAATATAAAGTTAGAGTTATATTCTTCACTTATTAATACTAATCGAGTTATAAATATAAGACTTAGTTGACCTTTTTAAGAGAGAGGTCAATGAAAGCTAAATAAGTTACTTAATCCTATCATATATTGTGAATGATTAAATTATATATCGGTTTATAATCGAGACTAATTATTTTAGAGAAAACTATAAATATAAATATTTCAAAATAATTTAATTAACTTCATTAATCTACAAAAAAAGTCAATTATACTTATATTTAGAACTGAATGTAGTATTATTTTCTTTAAAAAAATGGTTGATATCATCGATACATATTACTAAATAGGTCACAATTATATAGCGTATTTAACTAATTTTGGAGGAATTAAGGATGAAAGTTAAATTAGTTAATTTTACTCATTTTCTAAAATGCCCTTATATAAATTTTGCATTTCAATTACCTTGTTGATTTCATATAATCTCTCATTCCTTATCAATAAGAGTATTTTAAGAAGAAATTAACAAAAGTTAAGTTGTCTATATAGTAGGATCAAACAAACTCTCAAATGTTGTCATATAATTAGGGAGTATAATTTATTACATCAGTGGATCTTAAACTTAAATATTATTGAGTTAATTCATCAATGGAATTATGCAATCCTTTATTCTATTCTTCTAGAAAACTGACCGTTCAGTTTGACTTTTGACCGTTAAGTTTGACTTTGCTTGCTGACTGGACGATGACGTGGCATTTCAAAGGTGCAAAAATAATTTTAGGATCTTGAAAAAATATTTCAGGTATTGATCGTTACAAAAAGGATACTGAAAAAAATATTTGAGTCTTGTTGGTACTAAAAGTATTTTCGGATGTTGATTGGTACAAAAAAATATTTCATAATTTTGAAAAATTATTTTAGGATCTTGAAAAATATTTCTGGTATTGGCTACTAAAGGATCTTGAAAAGCCACGTCATCGTCCAGTTAGCAAAAGAAGTCAAACTTAACGGTCAAAAGTCAAATTTAACAGTCAAACGTTATTTTTGCACCTAATTTGTAACCATGAATTCTTTTGCACACGAAAAAGCATTTGCTTAAACTCACTCGGAAAAGCACGTGTGTTTTGCACTGCTTGCATTAATGTTGAGATTTATTTGTCACAGATTTTCATAAAAAAAAGGGTTAAGAGTGTCACCAGCAACTAAAGTATTTTGTCTTGTACATCTAGTATTCTAAAGTAATTTGTGGTACACATAGCACCATAAGTATTTTTAAATGTATCTATTATCCTAAAGTACTTTTTGTGCAATTTTAAATTTCACGATTTTGATAATTTAGGGTGTTGAATACATGAAGAAAATACTTCGGGATGTTGGATGTACTAAAAAAATATTTTATGGTATTGAACATGCTTGATAAAAACACTTAAAAGTTTTAATAGTTACATTTTTGTCCATAAAATATTAAAATGTTACTCATTTTAGGTAGAATTTAATAATAATAAAATATCTGAAAAAAACATTTGGGAAGCCCTTCAAATTTAAGGGGCTGATGAGAGGGCAAATGGGGCTACAATAGGCACCCCCGCCCGAAATAGATAGAGATGTATTCTATCGCCAATGACAAAATATTGGATGAGAAAAGGTGATTACCAAATATACCCTTGGATACATTGTATTTTGAATAATCTGACCCACTTACCTTGTCTGGTGCCTTGGTGCCTCGTGGGAAATGAGGGTGGAAATAAGTTAGGTTAGGTTAAGAACTTTAGTTAAGTAGGTGCGGACTGCCGACAAGTGACATGTAAAGTTAGATTTTACCTTTTGTTTTTCTTAGAAAAAATGAGACAAACTCCTCCTATTAGAATCATTTTCATCTGGGCATCACTAAAATAAACTTACTGCAATTATTATGTTCTATCAAATGACATAAATCAATAATCTAAAAATTAATTTAGATTAAATTATATATAAACATGCATAATAAAACATTTTAAAAAAATATAAATAGAGTCGGGCTGTAGGCAAAGGCTGAACCCTATGAAACTATGAAATGAGTCGAAACATTTCTGTAAAGTTATGTTTGGTATGAAGATTTGAATTTTAATAAATTAAGAATATGATGAATGGGAAATGAACATGGAAAAGCATTGCCCAAGTTTGGCGCTGCCTGTTTTGCCATTGATAAAACAAAAAGGGTAAAATGAATTGCTATGTATTTTGGCGCCAATGGCAAAATATAAGCAGGAAAATGTGATTCCCAAGTATACCCTTTTTTGGGTCAAAACTCAAAACCAAGTATACCCTAGGTTGGATACATCATATTAAATTATTTTAAAGATGTGACCCCATTACAACCTCCATTGCCTCGGGGAAGGTGGAGGGACCCAAGTAAAAAAGATTATGCCATGTTTATCCCTCCCTCTTTATCTCTTTGGTTTTATATACATCATTATTAGCTTTATCATTTATCATAAGCTCATTTTGACTAATTCCTACATACCAATAAATAGTAGTAAGTAATTAAATATATCTTAAATTGATTAATCTTTTAGAGTTTATCTTTATTAAAATTTTCCCCCTTTCTTTACATTCAAAAATTATTTTCACATTTCTACTTTCTTTATCTATTTCCAACAAAATTATAATAAGCAAAATTTTTAGGAGCAAAATTTTTATCTATAAGTGGATTTATAACAAAGATAGGAACCAAGACGATAAAGTGTATGATTAATGACAGTAATACATTACATACAAAGCATTTGTGGTTTATCTTCAGGCAAAATGGTCCCAACAGGTCCCATATGAGGATAATGTTGCCTATATTGTCCAACTAAAAAAGAATATGTCAAGGGCGATAGAACGAAACATATTTTGCCAAAATTCTTAACTTTCTTGTGGCCAAGGTTGTGGCTCTTGAGTCATGGCCGTGACAGGTGACATAAACTCGTATCGTATTTCGAATCGGTTAACTAAGTAGAGTTTACTTTATCGTCACTATATATTAACAGTATATAATTAAATAATTAAAATATAAAAATGACAACAATTTAATTTAAATATATTTTAAATCCAAATAGTTGAAATTAAATATATCAACATTCATAATTTATCATATTTAATAAAGAAATTTCATAAAGTTCATATAAAAAGCTGTTGAGGATGACAAAATTGAAAAAAATTAACACAATTTTGGCAAGCTACAAACGTAAAACGGTAAATTCGATTAGTGTAAACTCGTGAGTTTATACGAGGTTCTGATTGTGGCAATTTCCTAAGAGACTTTCGATTTAGTAAGGTATAAACGTAAAAAACGGTAAACTAGGAGTTAGCTGCGAGTTTAACAACAATGCTCGTGACCTTCAAAGGATGGTGAAATCGATATCCACAAATCCATTAAAATGGAAATCTAGCGGTTTATTCATCCAATCCTTCCAAGTACAATATTTGACAAACTTGTCCATGACACATGTTTTTGTAGACTCAAAGATCTCAGCGTGTTGTTAAGAGGAGAAACAATACACGTTGTACTCTTTTTTAAGCATAAGTTTTGTTCCTTGAGTTTTCCTAGAAAAGTCTTTAACGAGACAAAGTGACAATGTATCAATGAATGATATACTATTTTTTTTTGGCTAATTTTTGTCCCCCTTTGGATTAGTTCAAGTTTTCATGAGGCACATTCATAATAGATATCAAAAGGGGAGTATTATGAATATATTAATTATATTGATGTCCATTGACTCTTGGCCTCTCATATTTTAGTTAGCATTCATGAATAGTGGTTATGGAAACTAAAAGTATATTTAATGTACATTTAGATGCATGAATGATACGAAGGGCCATCTAATGTATATTCATCTATATTAATTGTAGCATTCATTGTATCTTTGGTGGTGACCTTTGAGGTGACTCTTGGATGCCTATAAATAGAGCCTTGTATAAAGCATTATAATAATAAACACAAGAAACTGAGTAAGAATTACTCCTTCTTTTATCTTGAATTTCTTCTTCTTTTATCTTTCACTCTCTTATCTCATATTTATGTTATTCTCATAACATATATTAGTTTTGGAGTATTCATATTAGTTTTCTTGATATTTTTTTCCGTATTCTTTTTATGGATACCAAGGGCTAAACCCTTTCTCAATTAAGCTTATTACGTATATAAAAGTTGAGATCAACATAAAGTTAGTTTGGTAGTGTAAGGGTTTGTTAAATCTTTTTAAGTTTCAAATTCGGGTCTAAGAAGAATTACTGTATTGGGAGGGTGGCTACGAACGGGATATATCATATATATATATATATATAGTTGAGAATTTAATCGTTATTCATATATCTAAGCAAACTGGAGTTCCTTTTAACCCCTTCAAACGAGAGTTCCTTTTACTTAGTTACTTTTGTACCTTATCAAACATGTAACGATATTTAGGTAGATTTGAGTTAAAGGTTTTCATTTACTTGTATATTAAGTATTGGTTAAAGTATACATTTGATTTTTTAAATTTTCATCAAATTTTGGCTTGGTACACTTTTAATTCTTTTACCTGAACATCTTAATTTTATTTAACAAAAAACGCTGATTCAGCAAATTTAAATGGCGATTCTATAATTGAATGATGTCAAATTATGTTTCAATGTTAATTATTTAATATAATAATTTTATATTTTAAAATTTAACCATGTTTTATTAGTATTTAATTGCAGAGTTACTATTTAAATTTATTGATCAAGTATTTTTCATTAAATGAAACTAAGAGGGTTAATATTAAAGGGCTAAAAGTTTTCTTTTTAAACTTTAGATGGATTAAAATGAAGTGATATAAAATTAGAGAACCAAATATATATTTTAGCCTAATATATTTTATTTCAATTTACATATTAATTAACATTGATGGATAGTGTAGCTAGAAATTAACCACAACCACTGATGGGGCTAG